>PVLD010002757.1:0-75418 GCA_004027595.1 Dinomys branickii | reverse complement strand
ACTACAGATCAGGGGCTTTTCCTGTGGGGGTCAGGCTAGTGACTCTTCCTGGCTTTATAGAAGGTGGTTGTTACTTATTTAGAATATCAATCCCTGACATTTACACCTAGGGAGGTAAGCGGGTGCATTTGTATAGCACCCTTTGTCTTAAGGTCTGGCCCACAGGTATCTTATCTTTCATGTTGGCTCCTTGGAGGGCCGGCCCTGTCTGACTGCCTATAATATTTCTATCTAACTCAGCTGCCTATAACACTAGGATTATAGGCAAGTGCACAGCTCAGAATCTTTTGAGAGCACTTTTTAAACATAGAGATTGACAGGTCTTAGCCCAGACCTACTGAGTGATAATCTTTCAGAGACCAGCCTAGGAAGTCTTTTCATTTTGGTACATTCCCTAAGTGTCTTGGATGATTCTTGGGGTAAAATCTCTGGCCTTTTCAACCACTGTACATATCTCATATGCAGATGCACTCTGTGTGTGTGTGTGTGTGTGTGTGTGTGTGTGTGTGTGTATGTGTGTGCGCGGGGAGGGGGGGGGAGAGAAAGAGAGAGAGTTAGGCAAGCACACTGCCACTGAACTACACCCCAGCCTTGGATGACCATCATTTATCCACCAGTCCCTCACTGTGGAACATTTCGGTTGTTTCCAGGTGTTTTTCATCACAGTATAAGGGACTGGTGGATTTTACTTGGAGGGTATTTGTAGGAGACAAGGCACATGCTACTGTGGGACATCTATGACGTGCTTGCTCCCAAACATGTACTTAACATCTATTACTGTTAAGCTTGCTAAGGAGCAGCCTCACTTGCCCTGTGCACCGCCCCCCCCTTCTCTGCAGTTCTGACCTCTCCATCTCTGTGTGCCCTGCAGGAAGACTGGGTGAGCTGGGCCGGGCAGGGAGCGTAAAGCAGCTTCTTGAGAACTCACCTGGAAGACTGCAGATTCAGCATTAGGAAGGCAGGCGGCTAGTGTTGTGACCCTTAGGGTAACTTGAGGTCCGTGACTGTCGCCACTACCCAGCCAATGCACACAGAAAAGGACTAAAACCAGCTCAGATTCATTCTAGAGCCTGTGCTTCTCTCTGAGACCAGAGATAGTTTTTTTAAAGTCTCCCTATGTTAGTGATGTATTAGAGCTTTCATTAGAAATCGCATCTTCAAATTACAGTACCGAGCCACGGTGAGGTTAGACCTCTGCTTAAAAACGCGTGCACGGAGGCCCCCTGGTGGAAGTAAGAGTTATGCCTGGGGGGGCCTTCCTAGTTCATTAAATGAATCAATAAAAATATAACTATTATTACCCCAGTCTTTGAAATTAAAAAAGTATCCTCATCAGAGAAAGCTGAGAATCCCTGCGACAGACTCATCTCGTACTGTCGGAGGACAGCCACGGAGAGATCTTCATTGCAGGTTTAGCTTTGGCCCTCTCATGTTTTTGGCAAGCATACTGTTTTAAGTTACTTTCCTCTCATCGCTGAAACAATACCCGACGCCCAAACTAAGGAGGGACAAGTTCATTTAGCTCACAGTCTGTGCAGGTTTCGGTCCATCATCAGCTGGCTCCAGGGCAGGGTGGTAAGGCACGGGGTAACACTTCAAGGCGGCAAAAGACAGCAAACGGGAGAGCAGCGTGCCTCTTTTCCTCCCTTGTATTGTAAGCAGGCTGCGCGCACCCAGGGCGAGTGTAGCACTCACGCCATCTCCGTGCCCTCCTCTTGCACTGGCTCAGGATGTTTATACAGTGAGGAGCCTGGCTCCTTGCTGAGTCCCTTAGTTAAACTTATGAACTTCTCAAGTTGACACAATGTATGAACCATTACAAGCACTCCCGCATAAATAGCTGTATCTCCATTTCCAGGTTTACATGCCGGTGTGTTAGGGTATCAGTTCCCCCAGGGAAAGGCTTGAACTCCCTTGTTTAAGGGTCTGGACATTCCGGGTTCGGAAATGAACATTACTGATTATCCGCACAGAATGGCAGAAGAGCTAAAAATAAACCTGGCGTTTGAAGTAGAATCTATGGGCTCTACCTACTCAGAATTTCCTGCTCTTCCTTTGCACCTCGACCTCCATATTCTCCAACCCCGCCTCCGAATCACACAGCTGTGAATCAAGCGCCCCTCTCCCCAAGCTATGGGCGGGGCCTAGAGATTTGACTGTTAAGCAACGATGAGCAGCGCGGCTCTGGCGCCCCCTACTGGGCTAACCGTGCTGGCTCCAGTGAGCCATAGCGCCGTCTGCTGGCTCAGCGACTCTGTGGGACCTGAGCCCAGCACCCTCGCTCTACTGATAAATTGTGTTTTCACTATACCCAGAATAAATCTAAAAGTTAGTATCGCACATTTTTTTTTTACTTAAAGCCTATTCAATTTGGAAATTTAAACATGTTTCCCATAAGCATCAAAGAAAGGGAAGACTTCCAGTTGCTAAGTGTACAAGAAGCTCCTCTGCGCCAGAAGGCAAAATGGCAGCTAGCAGCCAGTCCTGCACTGCATCCAGGTACAGCAGGAGCCAGCGGCGGACGCTGGGCCGGTGAAGATGAGACGGAGCAGGAGAACGTCTACTGCCCACCCAAGCGGTGGCGTCTCACACTGCGCGGTGGAGCTGAGGTGAACGCACCCACCGTAGGGCCAGTCACAAAAAGCACGTAGCATGCGATTATGCAGCGTGCGTAATACTTGGTCCTAAGTGACCGTGTTGCTGGTTTATGCATTCGCTGTACTGTATTTTTATCATTATTTCCATGTCTTCTTTGTACTGATGGGAAAAAAGTTTGCTGTAAAACCATCTGCCATATTATAACCCCCCCACCCCACCCCCCACTTATTGCACAGATCCTGTTTTCATTTCTTTTCTCTCCTCCTCCTACTCCTTTTTGCAGTACCAGGTAATGATTAAACCCAGAGCCCTTGCCCTGCGCTACATTCCCGGCCCTTCCTTATTTTTTTATTTGAAGCAGGGTGTCAGTTTCCTGTGGTCTCTGACGGCACCTGAAGGCCGTGTTGAGTGGCCCATGCCATCAAGTTTGTGTGAGTTCACTCTCTGAGTTTGCTTAACTACAAAATTGCTCACTGATACCTTTCTTGGGACAGAATTCAATCTTAAGTAACATGTTACTATAATTTGATAAAAATTGTCCTTGGAAAATCAAGACTATAATTTGCTAACCTCTAAGGGTGCAGGCACTGGCTCCTCTGAAGAAAGTGAAACAGCTTTAAACCAGCACCCGTCCAAACCAGAAGACAAACGCCAGCCTCCCGGCCTGCTGCACCTCGGTTATTAACACTGGCTGCACCAGGTCCACTCAAGATGCTGAATCCTCCACCCAGAGAGCTCTTGGGGGATCAACCTTTCTCCTTCAACCTCAGTCCCTCTCTCCCCACTCTGACCCACCTTCCCTAGGAGCCCCACGCTCCGGTCCTGGCACCAGCCCCACTACCTCTGACACCAGGCAAGCTGGGCCACATCCCATTCTTTACTCACAGGTAAGTAACCTTAACAGCACAGAGGGGAAGGACCCAGTGAGCTGAGTGTGTGAAGAGCCCCTCACTGGTTTAGGGTTTTGAGTGTCTGGATAATGCATCATTAAAGGCATATTGGTGGAAGATTTTGCCTTCAGAATACGCACCAAGTCAGGCAGTGACCTCTTTGTCCAAGGATGAGGACCCCGGGGCAGGTGTGGGAAGTCACTGTATGGTGATCAGTCCATGGCCACGTTGGAATTAATTAACTGCGTGTGTGAGCAGAAATGATAGTGGGGTGTTGGGGAAATTCCATGTCCAAGTGCAGTATTTTAGAGCAGTTGTGGAGATGTTATGGAAAACCCCAAGGTGACAAAACCTTACAAGGTGGTAGAAATGAATCATGGAGGCAGCGAGACCTGTGTCATCATGTCCCTAAATCCAGCAAGTGATAGAACTCTTCACCTGCAGCTGCGCGGACACTGCTGGCTTTGCTGTACTAATGTGTGCATGAGCTGCACTAAAAAGCATCCGCACCAAGTGAAAATTACATTTTTAACTTCTAACGCCATCCCATGGTTCAGGGGACACAACTGGAATTTTCTCTCCTATCTCTGCCCTATTGTTACCCAGTCTTCGCCCCTCGGAGGACACCGAGGTCGATCACTCCCTGTGTGTGCAAATACAGTGCTTCTTTCTTTCCGTCTTACAAGAGCGCATCCTTCTCTCAACACTGCTCAGTGTCGGATCTTTTTCTCCTCGATATATTTTAGAGAGCGCATCCTAGTGAGGCAGAGAAGACTCCTGCTTTCTTGTGGGAGCTGGAATCATGGGGACAGCTGCAGCTGTCAGGAATTGTCTAGTGCCAGCATCTGGGGAAGGACAGCTGGCCAGAGCCCAGGGACCCGAGGAGCAGCTCTCGGCCTCTGCTCTAGGTGTGAGGAGCAGACCCTGGCATGATTGAGGGGCCGTAGCTCTCACCCCTTCCTTGACTTGCTCAGGGCATGTTGAGTCACGATCACCTCACACATGGTTCCTCTCAACAGCAGTCTGCCCCTCTCTCACCACCCGTGCCCTCCCTTGGCACTAGAAGGAGTTGAGGACAACTCCTTACCTCCCGTGCGTGTGGTCACAATTGAGAAAAAGAGGAACCAAGGGGGGCAGACAGGTTTGGAGTCACTCGAAGGTTCTTCAGGCCCATTTGGAGTTCAGCGCTGCTGCACCTTCATTCTTGGGAACTCTCCCTGCGGGAGCACACACAAGCCGTGTCTTTCAGAAACTGCTCTCACACCGAGACCAGAAATGCTGCCCTCCATGCGTCTGCTTCCGGTCACAGCCTGGGCAGCCTTTGCCCGGCCCATCCAGGGTTGAGCCAGCTTCCTGCACCCGGCTGGAGAGGACAGTTTCTGCTCATTCTGTTCATCAGGAGGCAGCAGGCTGGAGGAGCCGATGAAGTTGGGGCAGAAGGCGGGAGAAGGTCAGCAAAGCGCCCCACATCCCTTCCAGCGCGTCTCTTCCAGGTGAGAGAGCTCGGTGCTGAGCTGCTCTCTCTGGAGACTCTGGCAGGGGCTGAAAGGGTGGGTGTTGGGGGGCCACGCTGGGGTTCCTCACCCCCAGGCGCTGCCAGCTGCTGTCTAAAGAAGTGGCCTCTTCCATCTCCCCTAGTCCACTTCCTTATACGCTAAATAAATTTAGATAAATGTTTAAAGCCTATTAGTTTGGAACGTCTCTTTCCCCGGCCTACCCAGGTTCAGCCTTAACCAGTGTGCCTATTTTTAAAGATACCGTTTCTCTGCTTGTTGGAACATGTAAAAAAGGACAGATGTTCTTTGATGATCACTCAATTCCTGAAGCCATAAAAAAAAAGACTGAGGTGTTTGCTTATGTGATGAAAAAGTATGCATGACAAACACCATTAAAGTGAAAAAAGCACATGCAAATGGAAAAGTCACCCGCAGTTCATTTTCCAGCAAAAGGTTAACTTCCTGAAGACATAAAAGCTCACAGAGATCGATAAGGATCAATAGCCTAATGTGGAAAGTGAGCAACATGATTAGCAGTTTGCAGGAAAAGAAATGCATGTGACTTCTAGAACGGGAAAGATCACTAAGCCTATTAGCAAAAGAAATGTGGAGTAGCCAGATGTGGCCCACACCGGTAGGCCCAGCACTGTGGAAGGCTGAGGCAGGAAAATAGCAAGTTTGAACCCAGCCCAGGCAACTTAGTGACCTGGCAAGAGGCCCTGTCTTGAAGCAAAAAAATGAAAAAAGGGATGAAGAAGCAGTTCAGGCCATAACCCTGGGTTCGGTTCCCAGGACTGAAAACAAACGAACAGCACAACTACCAAGAACATTTTGCAAATTCTTTTTTTGATACCAGGAATCGAATTCAGGACCTTGCACTTGCCAGGCAGGCATTGTGCCACTGAGCTATATCCTCTGCCCACAAATTCTTTATATATATATATATATATATATATATATATATTTTTTTTTTTTTTTTTTTGAGACAATTTCTCATTATGTAGTCCAGGCTGTCCTTGAACTCACCATGTAGCCCTAGCTGGCTTCAAACTTGCAGCAGGGATCGTCTTGCCTCAGCCTCCCGAGTGCTGGGATTACAGGTGTGCACCAGCAAGGCTGACTGCACGCTCTTACTGGGGAACGGGAAAGGGGGTCACTGTCCGTGAGAAGATCCCCTCTCCTCCTGGGGGCCTGTGTCTGAGTTACTTGGAGTTGGGAACTTCCTTTGACACCGTGTCCCACACCAGGTACCTGCTGGCTCTCTGCATCTCTCTCTCTCAGCACTGGGAGATTGGAGTCGGTCCGGGAAGCCCCTGCGGAGGCCGCGTGGGGTGGGTGCAAAGCGTGGGGAGCCGTTTCTCCAGTCACCGCCCCCAGCAACAGGGTCGGCAAGCTATCAGCCAGCATCTGTCCTCCACTACCACAGTATTTTCAATCGAAAGAGCAAGAGAGGCACAGTGAGGCATAGAACGTCTATTCTGTGATACCGAATAGCAGCTGACATGATGCTTCTAGCAGCTACGGTGATTTGCTTGTGAGAAGCTGGGGGCACACACCCCGCGGGTTTCAGTTATCATCAGAGAAGTCCGAAAAAGTTCTGCAAACTTTTCAGGCTCGATGTTCTTTCAGATGTAGCCCTTTGGTTCCCTCTAGTGGAAACCTTTGTAAACTACAGCCACACTTTTCCCGAGGCGCTGGGGCTGCCACACTGCAGCCGGAAGGGCAGAGGTTGTCTTAGTCTCTTTTTAGTGCTGGTTTAGGTACTCAGCGTTTCCTCTTTCCATTTGCAAAGGGCTTTGTCCCTTCAACAGGCCAAATTCGATGCAGGACCCTGCTGCCGCTCCTTATGGCGCACAGCCATCCCGGAGCGGGCAGTTTTCAGACCCGCACCCTGAAACCATCCCAGAGCCCTCATCTTCCTCTCCCTCTGCTCCAGGCTTTTCCCAGGCGGGGTTTCTCCTCCTTGCTTGGGAATTGAGACCATCAGGCAGGAAGTTCGAGGAAATCGTGGTTGAAGTGGCTTACACATCACTTCAAACCCTGCGGGTGCATTTGCATGGAGGCGGGTTCTCTGCGGAGCAGACTCAGGATCTTCACCATCCTTTATCATGTTATTTCTACTGGAGAGCCCATCTGCGAGTCCAGACAGGAATCACACCGGCTTCGGCTGGGCACTGCGCCTCGCTCCGGCACACGCTGGTCAGCGAGGCAGACTGGTGCCTGTGCCCTCGAGATTTACCAACAGGGAGACGGAGAATAAACAACCACTGCAGTCCATGGTAGGAAGGGCTGTACCGGGAAAGCACAGCGGGGTGCGCGACAGATGTGCCTGACTTGCTGTGAGCAGGGGCAAGAGTGCGCCTGGCGGGCGGGCAGAGGAAGGGCAGAGAGGCAGGACAAAGCCCGGGGGAGGGCAGTTTCAAGAATTGAAAGCAAGAATGATTAGCACTGCACACGCACACGCACCTCCACTGGCCACACAGGGCTTTTCCACCAGCTAAGCCATCCCAGGCAGAGACGGGGGAGGTCCGAGTGCGGGTCTGTGGGCAGGCTGGGTTGGTAGCCGTTCCATTAGAAGCTCCTGGAACGTGAAGGCAGGGAAACAGTCTCGGCCCTGAAAAGCTCCTAACACTGCATAGCAATGCTTTGGGCCTGGAGCTGCTGTCCGATTTATTGTCACCCTTGCGTCCCCATGACTCATAGCATAAGTTACACACAGAGGAGTCACCCCAAGGCAGGTCAAGCATTAGTGCATCCGTAACTGAGTTATGGGCTGTCAAGGTTGCTGGCGCCGCAGAGGAAAGCAGATGTGAAAGCAGGACCTGGTCTCCGAGACTCCTTCCCTCCTCGCCTCCCATCTGGTCCTCCTCTGCAGGCGAAGCCTGTTCCTTCGCACCCACATCCCTACATCCCTGATTCTGCCCCAGCCTTAGGGACCACTGATGGGAGGACACGAGGAAATGGTGTTTGAGATTTCTGGAGCCAGGCCCTAAGACCTGCAGCTAAGAGCCCTCTGCCCGCACTCTCCTGTCATTGGCTGGGCATTTCTGCTACCCCCACACCTGCACTCACGAAGAGGGAGACTCCGGACAGTCCCTGGTGCTCTGGGCATCGAAGCCCAGGTGTCAGGCACGAGAGTGCGGCAGCTGTCTGGACTATCCGGCCCCAGCAGGCGTAAAATGATCTAGCTCCCAGCCACAGCACTCCTGAAGCCATTCACGCCACGCCTGCCCACCCTGGGTGGTGCAGAACGAGCCAGCCCTCCCACTCCAGATGTGTTCTGTTTTTAGCCTTGCAGAGCAGTGCTGGATGCCCGCAACACCTGCTCTAGTAGCACAAGCTAAGAACAGAATGAGTGCCAGCGTGGACAAGGTTGACCTGTGAAAGAAACAGGTGTTGCTCTTTCCTGTTCCCCAAGGCCCGGAGTTTATGACCCTGTTCTGAAACTTCCCGTCTCGCATAAAGACCCCCGACAGCAGAGTCTACAGCGAGGAGCTTGGGATTTAGGGCCTGGGCAGTCTTCTATTTGAACTGCACTTTTGAGATTACCACTGAGTGATCTTATGCCAGCTGCTTGGCCTCTCCAAGTTTGCATCTGTATCTAAGAGGGAGGGAGGCGTCCCGAGGTCACCGAGAGTCAGCTCTGCGACATGTGTACTTAGAGTCTGTCACATGCTGTGTTCAGACAGCCAACCACAAAGATTGCTCTCAGAGGACAAAAGTCTCTTTAAATCCATTATTTTATGTTCTCTTCCCACAATTCTTTTTTAGTACTGGAGATTGAACTCAGGGCCTTTGCAGTGTGTTACATCCGTAGCCCTTTAAAAAACTTTTTTTTTTTTTTTTCTTGAGACAGGGTCTTGTTGAGTTGCTCAAGCTGAGCTGGAACTTGTGATCTTCCTGCCTCAGCCTCCCAGAGTGCTGGGATCATAGGTGTGCACCAGCATGCCTGGCTCAGATGCATCTTAAAATTCATTTCACATTTCAGTCCCTGGAACATAGAGCCTAGAGTGTAATAAAGGCTGGCGAACTGAGCACAAAGTTACTTCAATCATTTCTGACATGAAGACCTCCAGCATCGGGACAGGGCCCTCACAGCCCCAGGGCAGGCCGGCTCTTGACACCTGTGGATACCAGGGAAGGGGAGGGGCCTGCCGGGGAACCCCGGCCACTCAGTGCACCCACCTCTTCCCTCTCCATCTAGGATGGATCATTGATGCCTTCTATGGAAGGGTCAGAAAACTCAGAATGATGGAAGGGGCAGCTGGAGGGACCCGCTACAGCAACGTGACAGTTGCGCCTGCAGCCCTCCCTGAAGCATCTGCCCCGTTTGTCACCAGGATGCTTATCCTGCGTGGTGAGACAGCTTAAAGCCTCTTTTAATAATGGAGGCAATTTAGTTATGTAGTTAACATTGGGTTAAATCAGCCAGGTGTAATCCCAGCACTCAGGAAGCTGAGGCAGGAGGGTCACTGAGAGCTCAAGGCCAGCCTAAGTTACAAAGCCTATATCAAAAACCAAAGCCAAGATAAAACAGAAATATTTGGGGTTTCCTCTCCATTCACAATCTTTCTGCTATCCTACTGCTCTGCAGCATACATGTCCCGCCTAATTTACCACCCTGTTTGGTAAATTATTCCTAGCACATTATTCCTTGCTTAAACTAACCTGTGTACACAAAGTGTCAATTTAGTTGTGAAGGTGCAGTTACTGTTATGCCTCAGATGGATGATGGACACAGACGCCATTGAAACTGACTTGTAAATCTTCAATTCCCTTTGTTCTGCCTCTGGGGGAAAAAAAGGCTGCTGTCCCCAGCCCTGGTGTAGACAGTGCCACTTACAGTCCATATTTCAATCAAAAGAGGGCCACTAAGAAAGTGTCCTAAGTAAATTTGTATGCATTTCACAAGACATTACCAGCCAAAGGACACTGTCCACCTGGTAAAAGAGAATAACGTGCGAGTGCAGGTTGGTGAAAGGCAGCCCATTTTGTACCAGGGCAGTAAGGGAAACAGCTCTGCTCCTCAATGTCACGCACACACATGCAACCAAGATTTGTCTCATGCGTTTCAGACTTCGTTTAGTTCAATAAATGAAATTTTCCAAGAAAAGCAAGGGGTGAGGCTAAGGGGGAAGAGCGGGGAAACCCAGGTGCAAACTCTGAAACCTACAGCTGTGTTGTTGCATCTTGAAATAAATGTTTCCCAGAATGGAGGTTTTTGCTTCAAGTCTTGCATCATGCAAAACCAAGGACATCTTAAGTCCTCTAGTATGTGCAAGACACGAACTCTTCTCAACCCTGAGAGGTGAGGTCAAGGAAATCTTCTGGGAAGGAAGGCAGCCGCCAAAGAAGCTGGATTGAATAACATCCAATAGTTACATGGATGCTCCATAGTCAGTGACCCGAATGACTGCAATCTATCCAATTTTTTTTTTTTTTTTCTTAAGACAGGGTCTCACTATGAAGTTCAGGCTGCCTTTGAACTATGTGGCCCAGGCTGACCTCGAAATTACAGCAATTCTCCTGCCTCTGCTTCTTGAGTGCTGGGATTACAGGCATGTGCCACCACATCAGGCTACGCTCTACTCAATTTACAGGAGAAAACTTATGTAAGGTGTTTAGAAATGGGATTTAACACACAATTCAGCATTAACCTTAGATCTTGTTTAAAAGAACTCAATCCAGAGAAAAATAAGTGGACCTTTACGGAAATCAGAGTTTTACCAAAAAATTAACCTTAAGGGTACAGTACTATCAGCCTAAAACTTCTACCAGACTGATAGTAAGTACACTTAATTTTTCAGGATCAGCCTGAAATAAGCTTGTTCAGCCTGAGGGTTTCTAAATAGTACAAGTGACACAGAAGTATTCAAGGTTCACAACATAGTCTTTTTTGGGCTCTAAAAATTTTGTTTTAAAGCATTAGAGCATTTGCTTTTGAATTTTTGAATCTGAATTATTTTGAATGCTAAAGCTAATTCTATTTTTGTGGTCTCCAGAAGGTAAACACTTTCCTTCTGCTTTTTTCATAGTTCCTGAGACTTTTTTTTTTTTTTTTTAATTGTTTTGTTTTGAGATATGGTCTTGCTACGTAATTCAGGCCACTGTTGAACTCACTCGTAACCCTGGCTGGCCTTGAATTAAAAGTGCTCCCTCCTCCTGGCTATTTCTCACTTCTTACTTACATAAAATTCAGGTATGTGCAGTAACTTACCGGAAGTAAATTTCAAAACTGGTCAAACCAATCTCAATCGGGATCATAAAGGAAGGAAAGAGGCTGTTTCTTATGTAGTGGCATCCAGTGCAGGCTGTGGACTTCTTTAATGACTGGTCGGGAAGCTGACCGGTAAGCAGGCCCCAGCCCAACTCAACTCCAGGCCAAGCCATTGACCTGATGCCTGATGTTGTGGCTCTGATGCCCAACGTGCCCACAGCCACGATTTCAGTCTTGTGGGTGGCCAACTGCTCCCTGACGTAAGCGTGAGGTCTGACGTCTCCCTCAACAAGATCTCCCTGTCCAGCCTTCCCCACGCACCCCATCTTTCCAAGCTGCAGTATTTGGCCTCTGGAGTTTGCTGCCAGGACACTGAGGGCCAAACCCGAATCCTATTTCAAACTTGCTGCTTTGCTGCTGCTGCTTCTGGGGACTGAAGTTTGGGCCTCGCACTGCTGGGCAAGGGCTTTACTACGGAGTGACACCCCTAGCCCACAATTTCCATGTAAGGGCTCTGAGTTTAGCATTTCCTTTTCCATTTGCCCTTTACTTAGATCTTATTCTCACACTTTATGTCTGGTGCTGCATGTCTCCACAAGCACTGCTGACAACCTCCTGAAAGGAGAGGGCGTGAGTACGCTGACTCTAAAATCGGGCTAAGGTGAACCGCACTACGCTGCGTCACAGGCTGCTTCGGGCCTAACATACCGGAGTGAACATTTCTTAGTAAATTCTTCTTCTCCCTAGAGCAATATTTGACTTACAGGAATCTGAATTTTAGGAGTTAAAAATGAAAGGTGGATTTGAATTGCTCCAATGAGTGTTTTCCGGAAGTTTATGAATTTCCAAAAAACGTTTCTTAAACTGTTGAGTCATTCAGTGAAAGAGGTGTCACTGGGATCGCACGTGGTCGTGGTGCACTACACAGCACAGACACCGGGAGGTGGAATCTTTATTTCACAAGGTTCAAGATACAGTACAAAACGCATCCGTACACCTCTCTATTAACAGGGTTTGTTTACACAGTTATATTACACTTTGCCAGCCTGCACACTGCATTTCATTAAATACAAAATCAATTTACAAAGAGAATCTACCATGATGCTCCTTTCCCATGCCAGCTTATGTTCCTTCCCAACCTCCTCCCCTAGATACGTGGAGTGGTTGCTCTGATCGTATCAACACTGCTTTTGAACGAGAGGGAAATAGAGTCAGCCGGTGTGTCAATCCAGAGTAAAAAGCGGGCTGTGTGCGAGGGCGCCCTGCGTATGAACAGGACCTTTCCCAGCGTGCCAAAGGCAGATTCCTACTTGTGTAAGTAGTCAGTTCAGATACAAATCTTTGTATGCGGGGTCATCTTAAATTTTCTTCAAGTACCAGCCAGATGGAGAAATTTAGTTTCCCAAAGACAACACTTTTACCAACCAGGTAGTGCCTCAGACAATACACCGTTCATAAATTTTATACTTTCACGCCTGTTTGAGCAGTGACTGATGAGAACATGTGCATAAAAGAGGTTTTCTTTTGTTCTATTATTTCTTGCATATTTCTAATCACAATATTGTGCAATATATAAGTTCACCTTAAAAAACAAATGCTGGCTGTCACTGGAACAAATATAGCCCTGTTCTTTTTGCCAGGTAACGCAGCTGTTTACCTGAAGCATCTTGTTTTGAAATGTGCATGTGAACTGTTAGTCCAAGCCTCTGTCAAGGAAGTTTCTGCAGATTCAGTTAGACATTAGTGTAAGGTGTGGTGGCACATGCCTATAATCCCAGCACTCTGGGAGGCTGAGGTGGCTGAGGCAGGAGGATCACAGGTTTGAGCCCAGCCTGGGCAACTTAGCAAGAACCTGTCTCAAAATAGACATTAGCACACATGCTACACACGTGAAGAACTGTGGTTTTCATTTAGAGGCCTGCACGCACTTCCAGAACATTGGTATGAAGAACCAACAAGAGGAGCAGAGAAGGAAAAATAAAAGAAAAAATGCTATGTATGTGTGTATGTGTGCTTCCTGCAGGCTTAATCACCCGATCATTACCAGATCAGCGGTCGAAGTTTCTAAGCTTTTCCAATGGTACAGAGACAAAATAGCTTGGTGGTAAAATTCTCAGAAATTACCCTTCCACACAGAAGGGCAACACATCCTCCAGAATGTCAGGATTAACAGTTCGTAATCCGATTTAAGTTCTAAAGAGTCCACTTTGGAAAAAAACTTTCATTTGCCTTTTCTATGCCACTATTAACCAAAAGTCAGTCAAGCCTCCCCTAGAAAACAGAAACAAAAATTTCGAGCACAAAAAGAAAAACCACCAAAAAAACGTATCAATGCCACCCTGGTGAAATAAGACAGAAGCAAAGCACAGAGAAGTGATGAAGAGTCTCGTCACCTCTGAAGGCCAAGGCTGCAGAGCCGTCAGGAGAGATGGGCTGCATGGAGAGATGGAGCCAAACTCTACCGGCAGGTCTACACGCTAACACTAAACTCCTGAGTCCTGGAGTTGGTTTCATGTCACTGACATTAACTAGCTTTCGCTATTGTCATTTTATTCAAATGGATGCCATTTGATTAGGTAAGTATTGTGCATTATTTTTAGGAGAAAAACCAAGCCCAATTCCTACTTGCTTAGGTAGCACGTCTCATGAACCAAAGGACAGAGAAACAAAATACTCCGATACAGTCTTTAAAAGGAGCCGTAGGGCTGAGTTATGTTAAACATACTAAGTTTTTTGGAAGCAAAGGCCCAGGGAAAAACAGGAGGTAGAAACAAGCCAAGGGAAGGACATTTGCAGTACTTCTACTGGTAACAATGAAAAAGGGCGCGGCGAGGATTCAGGGACGGGAAGCTGTCAGCACCCAAAGAACAAGACCACGCTTGCCCATCCACCTTTGGCAGCGCACGCTAATTAGGAAGCGTTTTCTCCAAGTACCAGGGCAGGGAGGGAAAGCCGGATACAAAAATGCTGGGCAAGGAGAAAGTAGGTGGATGGCAGGGGGAAAAATGGAACTCGGTGGTCATTTCGTAGAAGCATTTTCACTTTTTTGGGAGGCAGGGTCTTCCTGTGCTGCCCAGGCTGGTCTCAAACTCATGGGCTCACGTGACCCTCTGGCCTGACCCTTCCAAGTGGCTAGGACTACACGCGCATGTCACTGTGCCTGGGGCCTTCATCTCAGAATAAATGACAACAGTGCTTTCTAAATGAAGTGTGGCTGCTCCCCTGGATTACTCTTGTTCTGAAAAGGCGGCGCACAGGCACCCACGAAGATGCCAACATACAGTACCACCTGTAGTCCATCTAAATGCAAGATGGTCTCCACATTTATAAGGGCAGCCCAGAGCAGGGGGCAGGTTTCATATGTCTGACAGACACGCTTTTCTATGTGTGGTCCTCTCAATGACTGCTTCTTCAAACGTGGAAGCAAATACCTGGGAGGAAGTTTGCTTACCAGGTTTCCCATAATATTCTATATAAACACACACACAAAAGCGCACAAGTTCACATTTAAAGCCTTCATGTTCACTATAGACTAATTAAATCTAGTTCTAAGAACAACCCTGAATTCAAAATCCATTAGCATTCAGCTCTACAAGTAAGGAACTCTTCAAGTTTCTTCGCAGACGAGGGGTTCAGACCATGTCCGCGGACTGCTCACTTACTCCGGAGCCTGTGGTTAGGCCCCCGCCATGTGACGACACAAAGACATCCAAATTCGGCTCACGTGTTAGTTCTTTCATTTGGCTGATCCGGCGAAGCTGTCAATTTCCGTTTTGGTTGTGGTTTTCTGTCTAATCAGGCGATGCTATTGTGCAGCAGCCCTGACTTTCTTGATGTTGGCATCAAGGGGAACAGTGAGCGGGTCAGGAAGCAAGTGGCTGACTTGCTCCTCTAACACGGAACTGCCACAAGTCAAAAGCTACCTGAACACACAGGACAGTGCAACCAGGCCTTGCTTCCCATTGGGCCCCGAGCAGAAGCCCTCTTCGATGCTCTCAGCTGCGGCAGCCACTGTGGGCCGTACACTAAAAACGCTATTTCATACCTGAAGGGTGCAGGCGGGAGAGCGGTTCTTTGTGCAGAAAGAAATTTAAAATGAAACAAAACCTGGGAATAGATGCTTCAACTTTTGGGAAAGTGTGTCTACACTGTCGGGCCTCATGCGAAGGTCTTTAGTCCTGCTCCTCACTTTGTCCGCTGAGTCTGTCCTCTGGCTTCTGCGTGAAGCCTCTGTACACTCAACACTCAAAATCAGCGGGACGCGGAGCAGGCAGGGGCAGGCCACGTTAGCAGAGAGACCTGCTTACAGAACCCCACACGCGTGCCGTCTCAAGGGAGGGACGAGCCCGCAGAACGCTTTCCAAAAGCCTGGCAGTCTTTGAGGGAGAGAAGTATGGGATGAAGTGTGACAATCGCCTATAGGAAGAAACCTCCCAACCTTCCCTTTTAAAAGAAAAAATGCTGCCTATGAGCATGTGCATGAAGACTGGTTAAAGTTTCTCAGTTACCACAGCTCCCAAACGCTTTGAAGGTATCTTTTTGTTTTTTACTTTCAGACTTTTAAACGTGTTTATGGTTAGACTTGCAACTAACTGGGTCTTCCTGTTTATCTCAATCAGTTTTTAGTGTTGATGCACAAGACCTTAAAGATGGTTGGTCTGAGAACTTCCGCACTTGGAGAGAACGACCAAAGGACCCACGAAAAAGACAGCGTGATAGGGCAGACATTACTTTTGAGTGTCTCACATGTTGCAGACAAAAAAAGGAAAGCCACTGAATTGTTATTTCATATGGCACCGAAACAAACAAACGTTCAGCTCAGCTTAGGTAGGAGTTACTCATCCCTGAAAATAAAGGCATCAGATTCTAAGCAGCTTTAGGAATTCAATGCTTCCTTGTGCCTCTTCTAGGAGGGGCTGCCAATCCAGAGTTAAGTCAAATGCAAGTCCGCAGCAAACAAGTCCTGTGGTGTTACCGACAGAAGCCAGCCAGCCGGTGGCCGTTACTGGGGAGCCTGCTGCTCCTGCGGCCCCTCCTGCTGGGGCGGGGCTGGCCTCGGCCCCGGGGGCCTGGGCACAGGCAGGTCCTGGTGCTGTCTCTGTCTGTAGGCTATGACTGTTCCCAAGAGCAACGCGATGATGGTCATGAGGTAAAGGTCCCACTCAGGCCCCAGAAGCTGGTCCATGTCCAGATGAGTGAACATATCTCGAATCTTAATGAAAATAATAAAAGATCATTACTACTTCACTGTCAGGCAAAGGACTGCGAAAGTTATGTCGCAAATTAGAGACAAATACAAAGTCTTTTTGGAATATTTTGCAATGTGTTTTAAAATCCTTCAACGAAGCTCACAATAAAGTGTCTCTGGAACTGAGCTATTACTTTATAGCGGCTGGCTCTATAAAATGTCTAATAGGGTTCATCAGTGATACGGTTGATACACTGTGTCCACTGGAGGAGTCTAGAGGCTTAACTAAGGGACTCGGCAGTTCTAGATTCTGGGGTGAAAGGGACATCTACTTACAGCTCTAGGGTGTTGTTCACTATGTCAACTTGGGAAGTTTAAAAGTTCAGCGAAGTGACTAGGCAGGGGCCAGGTCCTCACCGCGAGCATGCTCAGCCTGTGAAGCGGGGGGGGGGGCGCAGGGAGCCCCGCATAGGACATAAAGGCAGAGAAGAGGCTGCCCCCCCTTGTGCTCTTGCTGTCTTCTGCCACCTTGGACTGCTGCACATGCCGTGCCACTGTGTCGTGGAGCCAGCTGATTATGGACTGAAACCACAAACTGTGGGCTAAATGAACCTTTCCTTCCTTCATTTGGGGTGTTGGGTACTTTAGAGAGAAAAGTAACCAAGACAACCAGTAATACAATGTACCAAGTGCCGTTTTTTCACAGCAAACATTTGAAAGGAACACTGGGCAATGAAGGACCCAAGGAAGAAAGCCAGCATCTGGGAACACCTGTCACCTGTTTATAGTGATGTGCACTGGCTGCACAGGTCGGGTCTAACGACAGCTGAGCTGCGCCACTACTCAGGCGATTAAAAACTGCAGGAATTCAAATGTGGAATAGCTGGGTGAATGATGCCTTTTTCTTAGGTTTTAACTAAAACTGCATTAATGTGAATTTGAACTTAAAAGTTATCATCTATAAGACTTTGCTTTACTGTCACTTTTGAGAAATGACTAACATTTTCTGTTACCCTCCAAAAACAATAAATACGGGGTATTCCTATAAATAAGTTTATGCCTAAAAAGGTCCTCATAACATGTTTGTAAGTACAGGTGGCTAAGATTTTCTGGAAGCAAAATTTCAAACTTTAGTGTTCCCGAAGAAGGTACCTGAGATGGGAGATTTTGTCCTTTTCTCTACAGTTTGACTTTCTTACATCAATACTTTAATTACTCTTACACTTTTTTAAAAATTGGAGTATCTGCATCATAAGATTATTTTGCTTTTACATTTTCATATTTTAAGAAAGCAAACATACAACCTGATACACACCTGGAAACCTAAAACTGGCGCCGGCCAGGACATACCTCTCTGTTCTTCTTCAGACCCCAAAATAAATTTCCTGCTCCTTCTTCAAGCGTGTGCCAACAATCCCCCCATCCTCTCAGATGTGACACCTCGCCTGCCCACATTAATTCCACCCAGTCCAACCTAATAAAATCCACCCTCCACCTCCCTCCTCTGAGGGTCCTTGCAATCGCTTGCAACCCTCCTGCACCAGCAATAGAGGCTTTTTCTTTTTAAATCTCTGACAGTGTCTTGCAATAGTGCCAAAACCTCACACAACCTCCTCCATATGGTATATACTGCAACATCAAATCCTAGACCAGTGATGGCGAGCCTTTTAGAGACAAGTGCTCAAACTGCAACCTCAAATCCACATATTTATCTCCAGAGGCTAACACTGCAATGAAACCTGAATACTGAGGTTTTAGTTTGGAAAAAATAACTCATACATTAACATCTTTTGTCTTCAAAGAATAAACAACACATGTGTCATAGGCTGCCACCACTGTCCTGGACGGGAATCAGTGGTTAAAGCTGTGGGAGACAAGAGGACCTGTGAGCCGCCACTGTTAGCTTTGTCGTTAGAGGAGTAAGATTGTTTCAACTGGCAGACAGTGCAGCACACGGCGGATATGCTGCCCAGCAGTTACGGCGCCTGCTGCGCACAGGCAGCTGCGAGTGGACACTGGGGCCCATCAGAGGACCTCGAGAGCCTGGGCTCTGGTGAGGAGAGAAGACCCTTTCTCTGTACTGATGCTGCAGCAGACGGGTACTTGTGCAGTGTTCCAGAGCAAAGCCCACTCTCGAGTGAACGCCGAGGTAGCACAGCAACCCGTCCGGAAGACACTGGCAGAAGGCTGAACATCGCCCTTTCACAGTCCTGCATGAGCTCAAGTTAAATGTCCGCTGACTTTAACAAGGGCTCTGAACACTTTAGGGTGAACTTTAGGTACTGTGAGGAAAGTATAAAACTGGCAGAACCTAACAGCACCTACATGTAAGTAATATTAAATAAAGCCGGTGGTTTTGAAGAGAACAGGTAACCCATTTCCTATGTGGGTTCTCGAGCTATTTCTAGGGGATTACAATACATGCTTTATTATCAGAGAAATATGAAGTGTAACAGCCTGGACAGCTTTTTTGGGTTCTTCTTCCATATTTTTTTTCTGAAGGTACTTCAAGTAATCACCAGGCAGTCACCTGACTTAATACTTACTGGGTTTAGTTAACTTCTATTTCCACTGCCAAGAGTCTTGGTTTTCTCTAAACCAGAAAACACACGCACCAGTGCCGAGTGCCTAGGCACTCACAACTACAGTACCTCACAATGCTGCCTAAACCCTGGGCCGAGGGGTTCGGGTGGGAGCGTCTACACTCAAGCCTTGCCTGGTGAGGTCTTTTGGTGCTTCAGGCGGGTAGAGGAAGGGATGAGACCTGACACTCACAGGTATTCCTCCAGTGCTATTCAGATGCAACTCCCAGGCCTGGGATGGGGGTATCACCTGCATTCTCACTGAAAGAAGAATGGACACTTACATTTGTTTCCCGTATGTACTGCAAGAAGTACACAACCCCCAGTTTGCAGAGTGCCAGGAAGACCGGGACTTGTGCATCTGGGCTGGCTTCCGCTGCCATGTCATAGAAGCGCTTTGCAAGATGAATGTCCTGTAACACAGGTAACAGACCAAAACTAATTCCTTGTCAAAGCAGCTGAGACTGCTACTTGGTTTTTATATCGGGAACATTTGTCTTAGCTTTCAGCTTTTCATTTTGAGATGAATTTCCCTCACCTAAAGAAAAATGAATTTCCTTCACCTACCTCAGAAAAAAATTCCAAGTTTTCTCTGATTTCTTTAATTATCTAAATGCAAAATTTGGGTAAATTTAATAAAAAAACTAGAGCACTTAGCTCAGTTCTCTCCACTCTGGTTTGCTGTGCAGATATGCTGGATGCAGGCACTGTCTACTGTTAGGTCCTCAGCATCCATACACTTTCTCCTGAGGTGGCTCTGGAGGCCAGGCCTGCGTGCACACGGACCTCTCTCCATGCAGAGAAAGTCACACTGCTTGCCAGCCAGCCCTCCCTTGGGCGCACTGCCTGGGCATGGAGAGACCTCAGCGGTCACCACATAAAGAGACACCTTAAAACACTGGTTTTTGGAGAAGGCTCTTGCACTGACTAATTGAAAACCCATTATAGGGCACCTTGTGTTAGACATATTTCTATAAAGAAGTAAACAAGTCACTAATTTTGGCTCAGGATGGAGTGTCGGAAATTCAGATAACGCCAGAATGAATGAAACAGAGGGAACTGTGGTAGTTTTCACTTAAAAATAGCTCTTGTTCTATCCTTGACTACTGTCGAAGAATACTAAACTCACAGGGAAGAGTTCCATGAGACGGAAGAAGAGTAAAGGTGACTTTTCCCCACATATTTAAAAACAGCTGCTCTGGGCTAGTCCTTGGGTATGTCACTAGTTAAAAAGAATGGCACCTTCAAGCAGTACCAGCAGCACGCTGCCTCTGATTTATCACGGAATACAGCAGCTCAGGGCCGGCATGTGGCTCCGTGGTCGGCATGCGCTTGCTGTTTGAGGCCCTGGAATCCATCCCCACACCAACAAAACACACAAAAAACTTTAAACATTTTTTGGACTGCTCTATTTTTCAAGATCACGAGTTCAAACTATGTCGTAACACAAACTACAGATGACTCAACAGGGTGACTAAGCCCTGCCAACCCCATTTCCACTGCCCTCATCTTTACTTAGTACTTTAGGGCCTTCCAGCTATAGGAGACACACGCACGGTCAGTGCACGGCAGCATGAATAGTTCTTTCACTTAAAACTGGGGAAAACAGGAAAAGGTGGTCATGATGTCTTATTATGGTATTTGTACCGGAATATTTATTCTCAAAAGCTGAACTCAAGTTCTTTCCCCCTTTGCTCATCAAAAGAATACTGTTGTACACTAACACAAAAATGTACACTAACTATACATTTTATTAAATTAGAAATCAAATTATAAGTACACATTAACCTTGCTTTATAACTATTAAAGTGGATTATTAGTTGCATCTCCGAAGTCTATCCCCTAAATGCTATAACTCATATGTGATCTTTGTATTAGTCATAAAGGAAATAGTAACTTTTATTTGAATTAAAGAATTCAAATAAATTTAAAAAATGAAGTCAGCCTTCCTGATAAAAACAGCCCCGAGGGCTGATGACAGACAGAGGCTCCAGTGAGAACGCTACACGGCAGAGGTCTTCTCAAAACTGAGTGCAGAGTCCGCAGCCCCAGAGTGTTGATAAAACTGCATGTAAGTATCCAGTAGTAATGATTAATACTGTGAACTATATATAAAAATTTAGATACTAAAATAATGTTTTAGCAAATGCAATTTGCCAAAATACAGCGTATTGGCAGAATGAAATTAACAAGCTTCTCCCCATCCTGTGCCCTTGTGACAGCGAGAGGGGCGTGGCTAAGTCGTTTCCCAGGCCTCAGGGGAGCCCTTTCAGTACTCTGCCCAGGAACAGTGCAAATGGCTGTGGAGGTCAGGGAAGGGCTCCTCCTGCAGGCTCTGGTTCTAATTCTTTCCTTTCATCGAAAAAGAGGGGACCTAACCTAGTCAGTGGACAACACACTTACGATAACCACAGATCACTGGCTGCCCGCACGTCACGATAGAGCAGCTGAAAAAATCAGGTGACTGCGGTAATGAAACCCTGTTTAGTCCTATGTACTCTTTTATGTAAATAAGGTTTCTGTCACACATTCATGAAAACAAACAGCACAACTGGTGCTAAGTCCATGAATTATACACAAGCTTATTTTTTAAAAAACACAAGGAGTACTTTATTTTTAAAATCAAAATTATTTTATTGATTTGATTAATAATATATTAATAATCAGCCAACCTTGACTGGTCATCTGAATTTTTCTTACCATTGATCTTTTTATGTCTAGATCACAGAAAATAAAATGCAAAGTAAATTTATATAACTGTTTCAGGTAACTATGAAAGTATGATAGAGTAACCAGTTAAAGACCGAATCACTAAAAATATAACGTTAGGATAAAATTTCATATGAGGCCGCAGTGGTTGAAAACATAAACTTCAGGAGAAAAGTTAAATATATAATTTGTAATTAAAGGATTTCCTTGTATATAAAAATCAAAGATATTGGATTATTCTGGTACTTAGATTCCAGTGAATATTTTAAGAGCAATTTAATAAGTTTATTTTAAAAATGTTGATATTTAAAATGGCTGGAATTTGTCAACTGGTTGGTTGGTTGACTAACTGAGACAGGGTCCAGGGTCTTGCTAGTAGTCCAGGCTGGCCTTGAATTTGTGACCCTCCTGCCTCACCCTCCCAAGTGCTAAAATTACCAGCATGTGCCACTATATCTGGCTTTGCTGGAATTTAGATCTTTTTTTCCAAAGGAAGAAAAATGTTAAATGTCAACTTAAAAATGTGGAAGAAATTCATAGTTTTTTCAAAATTTGTTCAAGGTTATGCAGGCAAAAACAACACCATCAGTCTAGAGAATGTTAGACTTCATTAGGAAAGTAAAAGAATCAGAAATAAGTTCAGCAGAAAAAAATTTAATTCATTATAAAATAATTTAGTTACAACACAGAATCTGACTAAAGATAAATATTTTCTTAAATAAGGAGTGGTCAATAGAGGTGCACTGCATTTCTATTTTTTTTTTTTTTTTTTTGCATTTCTGTTTCATGAATCTGTTAATACCCTGACTCTAACTGTGGATTTTAATGTGTGTTTGTTGGAATATGACAGACTCTAGGGCAACTTTCCGAAATAAATCTGACGTAGTTCCAAAGCAAGTTTATTTCCCATACGAACGCAGGCATTCCCGTATCACAGTCCCATCACCCAAACACCTGCTGCGAGGCCACACTCACCTGCTTAATGCCTAGTCCCTTCTCATGCATATACCCCAGGTTAAACATGGCTTGCGCACTGTGCTGCTGCTCGGAGGCAAGGCGATAATGAATGAATGCAGTCTCGTAGTCCACGTCGGTGCCAAACCCGTAGAAATGGTAGTCTCCGAGCTTGATTCTAGCCATGGTATAGCCTTGAAAAAGTTAAACGCAAAACTGCCAATAAATAAAGTGTGTTTAAAACAGACCAAACTCATTAATTCCCTTTACACGGTTATATAAAACAGAGAATTTTAATTCGCAGTACATGAACTTTGTAATACAACCTTTGTCTAAGCCACAAGGTCCATGCAAAGTTAAAACTAGAAATGCACCTTTTCCAGAATGCACTGTAACCGGGAAAGTAAAACGAGGTGGGAGTACTCTCTACTGTACTATTCTTCTTCAGTGACTACGATCTATTTTATCACATTGTTCACATCTTTAAAAAGTTTGACCACTGCTTACTCTTGGAGAAGAGATAAGCAGACAAAATCGAGTAGAGCATGTGTGAGAAAGAAATGGTCAACAGAAAAAGAGCCGGTCAGGCTGCTGTCTGCTGTGGCTTCTCTCCCACAGGCGGGCCCTCTGGAGGGGCTGGGTCACGGCTGTGTGACGCTGGATCGTGGCTGTGGGATGCTAGCTTAGTGCACTGATTGGTGCAGCAGCACTCTGGCCGGGTTTGATGGACGCACTGAAGAGGGAAGCCCCTTGCTGCGTAGGAGTGGCGCCAAACAACAGGCTTGCGGCCTGGATGAAGATGGGAAAGCGGAGGCAAGGCTGCTGCTTCCCGCTGGCCATGTCTGGGGCTGCTTCCCCTCTGCTCTGTCCCTCGGCCAGGCTGCCAGGCCACTACGGACTGAAGCGCTTACAAACTCTGAGCTAAAATAAACCTTTCCTCCTTTGTCATTTTAAGAGTAAATGCTGACCATGATGTAATCAAGTTAATCAATAGTACCTTTGCTTAA
This sequence comes from Dinomys branickii, assembly GCA_004027595.1. Taxonomy (NCBI): domain Eukaryota; kingdom Metazoa; phylum Chordata; class Mammalia; order Rodentia; family Dinomyidae; genus Dinomys; species Dinomys branickii. The sequence continues at coordinate 51,777 of PVLD010002757.1, read as the reverse complement.
TTTTAGGGTAGCGCATGACATGACAATGTTCACACGAGAGAAAAATCAACAGAGGTTCCTGGATCAAACTTGCACTCAGCATTAACCACTCACCTTGAGAGGCGGCCCTGTTCCAATGTAGCAAAGCTCTGGGATAAGTTTCATTCTCACCAACAATGGTTGCTTCTCCTGCAGAAAAAGAAATACAGCACAATCAGACATTCCAGGAGAGGCCCTAGAATTCTGGCTTCACTTGCAAGCTAGTGTGTATATGTGGCACATGAAAAGTATTAAATAAGTACTGAAATCAAACAAGTACTGGAATAAAGTTCTGATCTCAAAAGAGTCCCTGGATTTGCGATGGTGCCATTTCCTGAAACAGGTTTTGTCCCTTATGTCAATAATGAGATTAGTAACCAGCCACTTCTGGGTATCAGTTGTTGGAAAAATGGTATTGTATAACCACTGTGTTTTGAGAAATGTTTAATGAATGCAGCTGAACAGAAGGAGAACTACAGTGAACCTTACTCTGATCAAGAATGAAGGCTGCGTTGCTTTGTGCCACTTCATACCCTTGTTCCGCCAGAAGGAGGTACTGGATCACTGCGGCGTTGTAGTCGCCATCTTTGTAGCTGTTATAGGCGGTCATTAGTCTCTCGGACCAGCGGCCACGTTCACACACGTTCTTAAACAACTATGAGAAGAGGAAAAGACTAAGAAAGATATGCCAAAACTAAGCTCTGAACCTTGGCCTACAAGTGATTGTTAAGGTTGCTCTTTGAATCCCTAGATACTTGCTTGCATTTACTCTTTAGAAATCAACATGGCCAGGCGCAGTGGCGCATGCCTGTAATCCCAGCACTTGGGAAGCTGAGGCAGGAGGATTGCTGTGAGTTTGAGGCCAGCCTGGGCTACAAAGTGAACTCAAGGCCAGCTAGAACTGCAGAGTGAAACCCTGTCTCAGAAAGAGCAAACTAAAAAAGAAAAGAAAAATCAACTTGTTTATAAAAAATTAGCAAACAATTTTATACCATTTACTCTAGCCAGGTACTATCCTAGTGATTATGGACATTAACACACTTAATCCTCCCAGGAAGTTCATAAGGGACCGTCCTGTGAATCCTATTAATAGCCCTATTTTACACGTGAAAATACCAAAGCACAGAGATTCAGAAACTTTACTAACCATTTATCAATGTCACTCTAATTTGTTAGGCGGAAGCCAGCTAAAAGCAAAATTTCCAATAGGAGTTATTAGCCTTTCCTTTTGGAACATTGATTCAGCATATTCTTTTCCTGTGATGCTAACTATGTATCACCTACTGTCCAAGACACAGCACACACCAACACCTGCCTTACGAACACTGACTACCAGCCTCAACAAGCACACTGCCTACACAGACCACAGGGCCTTCCCTCCACATAGGAATGCTAAAGAGCTAAGTGTTTTGCTACAGTGCCAGAAACCATGCAAGGAAAGCCAGAGGGAAAGGGCCAGCCTCCTGTGGGGCAAATCCACTTCCCGCACACAGGTCGGAGAGACACCTCACCTCCACCGCGGTGTGACAGGATCGCATCACACCTGTGCCGCTGGCGTGCATCTGTGCCAGGTTATAGAAAGCCAAGATATGGCCTCCTTGAGAAGCTAAGTTAAAATACTTCAAGGCCTGCTTATAATCCCTCTTGACTCCAATGCCATCTGTAAGAAAATAAACAAGTCACATAAAAGGTCTGTAAGAGTCTTACGATCTGGTTAAGCACCGGAGTAGACTTCCCTATGAGGAATAAAACTCTTAGGAAAGTCAGAATTCATAGGAAGTGGATGAATCTGATTTAATAAGATTAATATATTAACACAACTGAAATAATTTACAGTAAAAAGCAAGATGCACAAGTAACTGAGCTGGAGAACATTAAAGCCAGAACTGGACAGCTCCCTTCCGCACCACAGTGCCACCTAGTGGAAAACAGGCTAGTTTAGCTCTTGCTGCCTCCACCATTAACCCTTTCATGGGGAGTGTTCCATTTTTTGGAGCATAATAAAATAACAACGAACATAACAATGTAACATAATAAATTTTTTCTCTTCAAACTCTTGTTCCTTGAGCTTTTCTAGGTTACGTGTATAAATCTACAAAAATCACAAGCTTTGGCACAAATGGGTTAATTCCACTGTTACTCACTATAATACATAGAACCAAGCTGTAGTTGTCCATCCACCCAGCCTTGTTCAGCAGCTTTCTGGAAATACTTCAGTGCCAGATCATAATTCTATAGAAAAAGACATCAAATGATGAAAAAGCTTAAAAGGCTGACACGCCCCAAAGTTAGGTGATTCACACAGTAAAAAGAATGAACAAAATATTTTCAAGAGTTATTAAAAGGACTACCTTATAATTATTTATACAGAGATGAACATATTTCAATTTGTAGAGGGGTAAGTATTTAAGACTGGAGAAAAACAAAGTTTTATAAAACAATTTGTGTGACTGCTTGCAGTATAAATGCTACGACACGACCAGAAGTTAAGAAATTTTGACTCTTTTCTATCAACCAACTAATCCTTTTAAGCCAGTGTTTCTAATAATGAATAAGGAAAAATTTTCTTTCCTTACTTGTCTCTTCTCTGTGTACCCTATGACACCATATGATTACTAGATTGCAGAGTAATCCCCAGGGAAAAGCTGGAGATTGCTCTGAACATTAGGATCCTACAATGAGAAGTCACAGTGAGGCCTCATCACTGCGTTCAGTGTTAGGGAATAACTGTAGATCACATTCTTGTATCTAGATCTTACTTTCAGGCCCAAATTACAAGAACTTATTTCCTGGAGAGATCACACAGAACAATCACAAACCTAAGGGTGCTTAACATGAAGAGGCAGCACAGAACAGCAAGAAACAATGGCCAAGAAAACCAGGAGCCTGCAGTCATAGAGCCCCAAGGAAGAGAAACCTTAAGTGAAGGAGGACCAAAAACTGTCCACTGGACTGACATTTAGGAGGCTACTCGATGCCAGGACAGAGCGGACAGTACTGCCAAGAACTGCAGGGTGAATGGCAGTGGCTTGATAAAGTCCATTTGGAGAAACGTGGCTGTGTGTGGGGGCTGGAGGGAAGAGCGGTGGCAGCTGGAAGGGGCACACTGGAAAGCTTTCTCCTGTCTAAACAGGAGACTTAAGCATTTTGTAAGCTTGACGTAAGCAGCAGGCCAGGGAGGTATCTACGTCTTAGAGGGACAGGAAGAGTGAGCAGGGCCAAGAGCAGAGACAAAACTGAACAGCATCTCCCAGCTCAGAAGGCGCCAAGTTGTCTTCTGAAGGTAGAAAGAAATAGAGCAGGGCGTGAGACACAGAAGAGGGGACGCTCGGCGCTAAGTGAGCCCCGGGCTGGGGGCCGCCAGCTGAGGGACCCCCCCTCCCTCACCAGTGTGGCAGCCGAGAGTGCTGAGCTGAGCACTTACAACTTGAACTCCTCTCCCGTAGAGGTAGGCCATTCCAAGCCCACTCTGTCCAACTGGGTTGCCCTGAAAACCAAAGAAATTAGACAAGGATGAAAAGAATTCACTAAAAAGTAGGCCAGAATAAATCACTACAAAAGCAATCACTTATAAGCATCTTTAAAACATGTCTTAATAGTTTTCAAGTCAGAACTTTCCTCTTCCTATCAGGCTAAACATAATACTAACTTTCATTTGGGGAGCTGTCAATAATCTGCTTACAAAGAGTACGCAGTAATTCATTTAGAATTCAATTTTAGTGACTTTATGATTATCTATACTTTGGATTTATGATGTAAAACATGGGTAACTTATTTCATACAGAAGATGTCGCATGGCTGCTTACTCTGCGACACCTCCCTTCCTGACGCTGGCTGGAGCCAACAGTCATGTGGTAACAGCAAAGCCATTATCAGTTGGCAAAGCTATACCTCAGAGCAGCGAAGTGGCACAGAGCAAGGGTACTCAATAATAGCTGTTTTGAGATTCAAGAGAGAAATCCAGAGTTCACCAAGGCCGACACAATAGAAGACATCTTAACAAAGGGGCCACAGCCCTCCTCCAGGAGCACTCCGGTGACAGCTGGAGTATGGAGACATGCAGTTGTAAGGAAATGAACAGTGTCACTAGGTGCATGCAGTTTCCTCTGGGCCAAAGAGCCAAGTTATGTATTAAAATTACCAAAAAAACCCCCATTACTAGGCTTTTAAATTCAAATTGCCAAGTAAACAAGGGCGGTTATAACTTCCAACTCTACTGCTAAGATCATTATTTCCCTGATTAGGAAACGTCTCAAAAAAATCCAAACAGAAAGTTAATATTCAACCATCTAGTTCCTAAAAAAAAATTTCTTGCTTATTGGGAAAACACTGGCCAGTCGATATTTTCACATGACTCATACTTCCATACACATCTTCAATAACTAATGGTGTAACTTGGTTATGATTAATCTTCCAATGTAATAAATTTATTTATTAAATATTAGCAGTACATTGAGTCAGGAAGGCTTACCATATCAGCAGCTTTTTTAAAGTAGTGTAGAGCTGTCTCGTTGCTCTGGGGTACGATATTGCTTCCTTCTGAGTACATCTAAAAAACAGACCCCAGTTTCACTCAGTGTAGTAACTCTAATTACGTTTTAAAAATCTCATTCTGATTTTTATTTTGTCTCACGAAACGTTTTCAAAGTTTCACATTCCGAATCACACACACTATTTTGGAATTAAAAGCAAAAAAGTATTTCCTGGCGTATCAAGTTCCCGATTTATGACTAACTATAAATGTGCAGGACTGGGGATAGAGCTCAGGGGCACGGCGCCCGCCTGCAAGGGCAAGGTCCTGAGTTCCATCCCCGGCACCAAGGAAGGAAGAGACCTTTACCCTGTAGATACAGCTGCCTCAGTCAGCTCCTGGGCAGCCAACGGCTAATCGTTTGCTTGGCTCTGGGTGGGTGACTGGAGGGCGCGGAGACTGCGAGCAGAAGCCACCGCCCCTGCCCCACCCGCTTCTCCCACAGTAAGGTGAATGAGAGCTCTACCTTCAGGACAAAAAATAATTAAAGGTTATTTTAAAAAGTTTAAAATATCAAATAATTACAGTTTTACATGCAGAACATGATAAGGGACCAAGAGAAAAGAAAACAGAATGGCCAATGCTGTTAGTTATCCACATACATATTAAAGAATTAGGAGTTACATTTTGAAGTAGAGCTAATTAGTAATTCAAAGCAAGGGCCAAAAATTTTTTCCTAAAAAAATACTTAACAAAAATAGATAGGGGAATACCAATTTCCACACTGTGACCTTGGAGATCAGCCCTCAGTGATCAGCCCTGAGGGTGATCAGCCCTCAGTGACCTAGTTTTGATCATGTAGTAAATACTGATGAGACCTTTCTGTGTGTAAAAACCTCCAAGATACAGTCCCTCTGAACTTCCTTACTGTAGGATTTGGTTATACAAGAGAATAATCATTGGTTTATACTAAATTAGCTTTCAAAATAATGGAAAAGTTTTGAGATTCTTCTATGTAATCCACTCATTAAGTCTTTAGATGTGTATTTCCTGGCTTAAGAAAAGAGCTGCACTGACAGGCAGATACTTAAACTGTGATACTCAAACCATTAAAAGTTCTGCAGATTTCAATGAACTCTGCTCCACTCAGCATAAAAGGAAATAACGCAATTGTGACAATCTTAGCAAAAAACTATACCACATAAAGTGTAAACTCTTCATTACTGTATAAAACACACACAAAGCAGGAGCTCAGATACTGATAACTTCAAAGGAGGATTAACGTACTAATGGACCAATATTACTGGTAAGTAGCATAAGAAAATGCCTCAGCGTGGCACTTACCTCAAGACAAGATATAACAACCTTGAACTGGAAACTTTATTTCCTCCTTTATTTTTGTACACTGTAGCTCCTGAATATAACTAGTACTTATTATGCAAACATCTTTTATTATTACAGAATAGATTCACAGGGTGTACAGTACCTTTCCTAAGAAGGCCATAGCATGTGAATTGCCAGCATTAGCTGCTAAGTTGAAGTAGTCAAACGCTCTCTGTGAGAAAAGAATTTATGAAAAGCATTAGTTTTGGAGGGGCTACCGGGAATCAAACCAAGGACCTCGAGTTTGTCTCCAGCAGGCAGGGCTGCACTGCTCAGTTGTATTCTGGCAAAAAATCATTAGTTTTTAAAAGAATCTGCTTTAGCCAAAGTAATTATTTCAGGAATATTAAAGAAGTCTTGTTATATTACAACAAACAATATCCAGTCATCAATACTTAAAAATAGAAATCTGTACATCTAGAAGCTTTATTTTACCCACTAGCTACATCAAGGTACCATATATCTTAAAGTCATTTCATGGTTATAGCCACAAAGAAATTCCTTGCATTCCCTAAGCTTAAACCAAGGAGACGTGCTATTTACAGGTAATGTGAGCAGGATTCCAGCTGCTTACAAGACATCTAGTAACAGTGCAACCTCTTCTGACCACCTTACTATTGGTAATCTGAGAGAAGGGAAAAATCACAAAGTCTTTATAAGCCAACAGACATATTTACAGAATTCTCTAAAGAAATACAATTTTTGTATTATTGAGAAACGAATTTTGGATTTTACTTAAAAATCACACAACTGAACAAACTGGCATCAGCAGAGTTCATTTTCATCACTCTCTGCTGTACTGCCCACTGTTACTAAGGGCCTTGTACCATCCATTGCTTCCCTGCCTTGCTGATTACTCTCCCCTTCTTTTAGGTCCTTTCACTCAAATGGATTCTAGTAACCTGTTTCTAAAAATGGAACCAAAACACAAGAAGCATCTTTCCTTTAGACTCACTGTTTTCCTCCAGTGATGACTGTTATCTGTTACTTTCCTTCACAGACAACGTTCCCAAATGCGTTGTCTCCAGGCACTGCAATGTGCCCTACAATCAGTCTTAACTGGTTTCCCTCCACACTGCTTCAGGAAAAAAGTAGGGGCCACAATTATACAACGGGCTGGCAATGGGTAAGTGCCGTGACGGGGACAGACTGTCAGATACCCTTTGTGGTGCACGACCCATCTCTGGGTCGAGGCTGGGTTTCAGGGGAGACATAGTACAGGTTGGTGTTGAGCTCTGGAGGACGGGCAGGAATTAGCTACAGGGAGAAGGCAGGCAAGGCAGCAGTCATTCCAGGGAGAGGAACCAGTGTCTTCCCAGTGCTGAGACAGAGGATCCTGATAGGCTCCAACATTTTTGCAAAGCTCTGTGGGTCTGTGAGTCAGAGAGTAAGGGTCTACTAAGAAGAACTGATTGGTACAAAGCCTTGGAGGGTGAACTGAAGACTGTGCATTTTAAACGATGGAAATCACAGCACTCAAGAGTTTTAACCACAGGGCCAGATACGCCATTTACGGAGACTTGGAGAAGGGCTGTGGCAGATGATTCACACAAGGGCTAGGTATAACGATGGATGGAAGGGAAGAAGCGAGTCATATTTAAGATAGAAAAAAGACAAAACTTGGTGACTAGATTATAGTTACACACTCTTAATTTTTTACAAATGATCTATTATTTTCCCAGTTCCACAAATATTTTCTAGTCTTAAGACCGACTTTTATCACACAGTTACAGAAAACCAAGACCTGTATATGTCCTTTTTGGGCGGCACAGAGAATCAGGTTTAGCACGAATACATCCAAGCACCGAGGCACAGTCAATGCCTTTACTCTTTGGCTTCCTATAGGGCCAGGGAGACCCTGAAAGCGCATTTGTGATGAGTGCTTAGATGGTACCAGCTGGACACTGGCACTGCCTAGCAAAAATACATGTGGAGCACAGTTTCTTGCTCCAGTGTGAGATGCCAAGCCCAGGGATGGGTCATTACCTGGTGATTCTGCTCTACTCCGCGCCCGCCGTGCAGATGCAGTTGGCCCAGACCAACCTGAAAATCAACAGAGGGCAAAAGCAAGCGGTAGTGTCTTGCATGGATTAACATTAGACCAACAAGAAACCATTTAGTCAGAAAGGGCTTCTGTGCATGACTCAAAAATTAGACAATCAGTCTTAAATCCTGAAATTATTCTCATTATTCTAAAATGTCTAAGAAGTAAAAAAGTATGCCTTACATTATAAAGTATCCCTATGAAATGAGGAGTGAAATAAAGGCATTTTCAAAATTAAAACTGAATTTATTCTCAGTGCACCTGCTTTAAAGGAAATTTTTTGTTTTGGTACCGGCCACTGAACTCAGGACCTTGCACTTACCAGGCAGGCGCCTGTGCCCCTGAGCTACATCCCCAGTCCGCTAAAGGAAATTGTGAAAGATGCTGTTCGGGCAAGAGGCAAAACTGTCTGTGAAATTTCGACAGGCAGTAAGGGGGGAAAAGCAATGAAAAAGTAAACAGGTGAGTAAATTTAAACAGATATGTATGTACAAAACAGTAGTTTGTGAGGTTCAAATACACATGGAATTCAAACTGCATGCGATGGCACATGGCTGCAAGCCCAGCACTCTGGAAAGCTGAGGAAAAAGGGTCACAAACTGAGCCCAGCCTAGGCAACTTAGTGGCGAGACCCTGGTGCCGGGTGGATTTAAAAAGGGCCAAGGATGCAGGTCGCTATAAAGGCCACGAGTTCACTCTTCAGTGCCATCAGGAAAGGAGTGGGGCGGGGGGAGGAGAGGGAGACAGAGAGAGACAGAGAGAGAGAGACAGAGACAGAGAGAAGAAAAGAAAAAAGAAAAGAGGAGAGAAAAGAAAAGAAAAGAAAAGAAAAGAAAAGAAAAGAAAAGAAAAGAAAAAAGAAAAGAAAAGAAAAGAAAAGAAGGGGGATAAAGGACTGTATAATCTGTTATGCTGGAAATGGAGTGTGTTCCTCCACGCCAACCTCTGAGAAGGAAGCGCGCTGCAATCGCAGAAGCACTGGACGAGCGGTGACAGGCTTGTGAAGGTGATGTGAGCAGAGGAGGAGACACAGTAGCCAGAAGCACACACAGCAAGAGGGACAGACAGCGGTGATGAGGGGACAGGGAAAAGCACAATAAACTAAAAGCAAAAGAGAAAGCGTGAACCAGAACACATCATTAATGCAAAAGAAAGACGCTTAAGACATAAGGTAACTTAGTTACAGTGAGTTTCCACGAGGTAAGATTTGGACCTACTTTTCACTACAGGCTTTCACAATGACTTCTTTCCGTCAGCCCTAAATTAACTGTTCTTAAGTATTTACTATTAAATGTATATTCTACTACTAATATTATATTCTAGGGCTGGAGGTACAGCTCAGTGGGGTAAGTGCTTGCCGCTAAGCACTAAGGCCCTGAGTTCGATCCCCGGTCCCGGAAAAAAAAAAAAATTATATTCTAAATGAGAAAAACTACAACCATAATGGAAAAAAAGTTACTGAAGTTCTCTCTTGTATTGTATTGTGCTGTTTATTGCATTCTCTCAAAATAAACCATGAAACACACACACACACACACACACACACACACACACTGTGATGAACACCATACAATGCAGACAACTTACTTCTGCTCGTGACTTTACGGGAATCATGATGTAAGGGGCGCACGAGGAACACGAACTGTGAACAGCTCCGAAGAGCACGTGATACTCCTGAAGGCCCAGCAGCTTGCTCAGAGAAAGTGGCCGGTTCACCCCACCTACTCTGGTGGGAGCCTTCACTCTCAGTGTCAGTGTCCCTTCATGCAGTGACTTTCAGCCAAGGGCCAGGGCAGAGTCAGTGAGCAGCTTTTAGGAACTATCAATGCCTGGGCCCCATCCTAGAGAGTCCAAATGGAACCTTGGGAGCATGTAGAACTCCTGTACTTAGTACTCCTCGGGTGACCCTCGCCTGTAGCTAGTAAGTGCACAGAAGTGTGGAAATGTTACCTACAGAAGTGACGCTTCTCCTCTGCCTGTGCTAAAATACGTAAAACAGTAGGAAACTCCCCGAGAGGTTTAAACACTTACTTGCGCTTGTACATCCCCCTTTTCGGCCAGGAACTGGTAATACTGAATCAAATCTTCCTCTAGCATCCCGCTGTTCATTCCTGGGTTTTCCACTTCATCAGGCAGTCGTATTCTCTGCACCACCGAGCCGCCTGTTAGCGAGATGTCACTAGCAACTGAAACGGGAGACAAAGCGGCGGTCAAAGGAAAGTCAGAAGAGCCGGCTCACTGCGAAGCACAACACTAGCTGTCAAGTGTTCACACACGATGTTAAAGGAAATGGCTTCTACAGCACTCTATGGATTATCAAATAGTAAGGTATCAGAAAATTAGCCTTTTTCCATAAAATATTTAAGAAATAGAATTAATAAATTTTAACAAATACACTTCTTGGTTGAAGATGAGTCTAGTTAAGAAAGCCAGACATATTTCAAATACTACAATAAAAAGAGAGGTATTTAAAATTAATTCTATTTTTTCCCCTGGGAAGGTGAAAAGGAAAAAAAAAATAGCTACCATGATTGGCAACGAGACGATAATGGGTGAGAGCAGATTCGCAGCTCTGGAGGACTCCGATGCCAGCCCAGTACCGGTAACCCTGAAAGACACCTCCGGGTGAGAAGAAGGCAGCCTCCCAGGCTAGAGGCTTGACTGTTGGAATAAACCAAGATAGCCACGCTCGAGTGTAATTTTGCTGTCCTATGATCCAAGTATGAGAACATCTCATTTACCCTGAGTTTTAAGTTCTGAGGTAATTTAGCAACTTCAACAGACTATAGCTAAGAACTAAAAATACAGTTCCTACATCAAAGTAAGTGCCATGAAATTTACGTATAAAGTGTGCACATTTTATTCAAGAAAGAACTAGCGAGACTTCTGCTCAGAGCCAATTTTAATCTTACTTTAGACACAATCTTAATCCAAACGCATTCATCTTCCAAACTAGCAAGTAACAAGTTGTCAGATCAGGAAAAGCAAGACTATTAGAAGCATGCAGCATAGCACTAGCAATAGATGACTTCAGAATTCAGTGGGAAGAGAGAGTGGCGAGAGGGGGAATTAGTATATACTGGAAACATATACTAATAAAACATGAAAGAGAGTGTGAAGATTATTCATTTTTGAAAAGTATAGAAAATAGAAAGTACAACTCTCTGGAATCACTCTGTACGAATGACTTGTAGACTCTAATAAACTTCAGGGCATTCACAGAGCGTAACATGCATCATACTAAATACTCCAAATGCGGAGTGGTGCAGGCTGTAATGGTAATTTTCAAGCTCGTCTGCATGACTTACAGCCTCTTACTGGTGTCCCATCTCCCCGGACAGCTCGGCACTGCTAGGAGCTCTACGCTCCAGCTACAGTGAAGGGTGTGCATTTTCTCACACACACCGCCTTCTCTTGTGATGTCGGCCCTGTGCAGTCCCTGCCCCTGCGGCCCGCGCATCCTGCTGCTGCTTTTATTCATTTACTACTACTTTTCCCTCAAAACCCCCCTTCGCTATTTCTTCAGCCATAACTCCTTTCACCAATTCTGTAACACTCTGTACTGTACCATAGTGGTCTCCTTACGTCTGCCTTTCTTGTGGAGGGTTAAGTACTATGTATTATCAATCTTTGGAATCCTAATGATAAACAATCAGTTAAATATTTTTGAATACACATAGGTAAGTGATCTAAGATCTACCAGTTATCCAGGAAATGCCTTTTCCCTTTTTGCTAAGTGTCGCATCCCATCAAGGACCAAGTCTGTAGACTGTTTCTCTGTTTCAGTCACATTTCCATTCAGTCTACTCTTCACATTACTAACGGACTTACATTCAGTCGAAACACAGCAATATGCATCCGAGGTCACTTGGCCAACCCAAAGCCAGTTTATAAAAAGAAGACAGATTAATTGCTTTAGCAGCAAAACAATTTGGTGGAAAGATACTACATTTACTATAAACTGTTTAAGTGACCAACCCTATCAGGGAATACACAGAGTTACCCTTAAATGTCCTTTACAGGGCAGAGTTTTTGTACAGTCAGTCCTCTGTCAATTTAAATGTAAAATTTAGCTGGGTGTGGTAGGGCAATCCTGTAATCCTAGCACTTAGGAGGCTGAGGCAGGAGGATGGCCATGAGTTCAAGGCCAGCCTGGGCTACATAGTCAGTTCAAGGCCTGCCCAGACTACATAGTAAGACCCTGTCTTGAAAAAAAAAAAGTAAAACCTGTGACAATCCAAATAAAAAATACTTGATCTTAAGCAGATCTCATCAAGAAAAGTTCTACCCAATGTCTTAGTAATCTCAGTAACTTTTCTGCTATTTACAACTTTGGTCTTTTACTGAGGTTATACTTACCAAAACCATGTGGGCTATTAGATTACCTCCAAGAGCTCCAAAAGTGTAATACACAAGAGCCTATAAAAGAACAGAAGATGTTTACTTGAACACAAAGGCCTATTTATTCAATTCAAAGCATAATATACAATACAGTTTTAATAGTGTTACCTTTGCCTGACTTGAATTAACACCAAGTCCAGAGGCATAGAGAAAGCCAAGAGCCTGAAAAAAAATGGAAAAAGTGAGAATTCTTCTCCGTCAGAAGTTTGTCCAAGATTGACAGTTTTACGCACTATGAAAGGACATAAAACCCTTTAAACGCTAGGAGGTTTGAACGTAAGTATGCACAACTTGGAATTAAAGAGCCTTGGAAATGCATTCTGGGTTTTACGAATTATACAATTAAATGTAACTTTAAGCAAGTGAAGTGTACCCTAAAGACAATCTAGTTAACTAGAAAAGCAAAGCTAAACACTTAAACGTGACTTGTACTTCATCTTTACACTCACACACTTCTCCACCTGTGCAGAGTGGAATACACCCTGAAAAACAACAAGATTGTCAGGACAAACTACTTTAGGCATAAAAAGAGGCATCAAGGGGTCAAGGGTGAAATACTACTTTGCAATGTTCAAGCACATACTGTTTTCTAAAAACGTAACAGTGAAAAGACAGTGCATTAGTAAGGTTCTTGATGAAGGCTACAGGACAGGTGAAGCAGGGAATGCTTGTGCTCACAAAAATCCATGAGCCCCCTGACACTGCCCAGCTTCTATACTTAGGTAAGAGGCCCATGTGCCAGTGACATAGATGGAAGTGATATAAGCCACTTTCAGGCCTGGCCTTCATAAACTTCCCAGTGTTCTCTTTTCCCCTCATGAGGGCTCGGAAGCCTGTGTTCTAAAAGGTAAAGTTATATGTTGGAAGGGGCCCATGGCTGGGAGCTGCCATTTCAAAATGAGAAACGCAAGCACGAGAGGAGTATCAAACGTGCATGAACAAGAAGGAAGGACTGAAAGTTTGAGCCCTGACTCCAAATAAAAGAAATAAAAGAAGGGCTGGGGATACAGCTCAGTACTGGTTCAATTCCAAGTACTGTGAAAAACAAGCACAGTGCAATGTGAATACACTGCAATGTGATTACAGAACATCAATAAGGTAGTTCAGGCAAAAATATTTTACTTGAGTTCATCAAGTTTTAGCTGTGACATCTGTTTATAGGAAAAAGAGGTGATAGAGAAATAAAATAAAGAAAAGTATGAAGATTCAAATAAACACAGGTAGAAAACCTGGCCCTATATCTAATGTGGGGGAAGAAAAGGCACAGGACTATGTTAGAAATTACAACCAAATATAGGTGCAGTATAGGGCTAGGTACTTAATAGGACAGAACAAAAACATTTTTGACTCAACACGATACAAATATGAGTGAAAAGCAGTAGTAAATGAATAAAAGAATGTAAATATATATCTTTAGGTAATGTAAAGATATGCTGGAATGGACAGACAAAGGCTGCTGATTAAAGAAAGCGATTTAGGGAACAGTAAACAGCTGCTTTTCATTTTAATAAAAATGCATATGTAAATACGCACAAGGGGAAAAAGCTAAGACTGCATGCACTGCAGTTATCACTGCTCAGAATGGGTGGTGCATAGGTGATGTTTGCTTTCTAGTTCTCTCAGTTTGCGTATCTACTTTCCCACTATAAATATGTATTGCTCCTGTAACAAAAATTTTTAAGAGACATGAATATTAACAAACAGCTACAGCATACAAACTTAAAAAATGCACTGGTGAGTAATTTCAGGTAAAAGATAATTATCTGTGCATTTCATTCTTTATGGATATAATTTAGAAAAACTACACATGTAACTGTGGCAAGACGAAACTGACAAAAACGCCTCCACTAACTATAAATGTTCTCAGACTAAGGAAAAAGCATCTCAAAGGAGAAAGATAAAACGGTTTGCCAAAGTAATATTTAAAGACATGCTATCTTCCATCTTAGTAATCACAAGACATCAGGGCATGAGGACCGGGCTGCTCCTGAAATCCACAACGCTGCGCTTGCCGAGCTCTCCGCGGAAAGCACACTCACGGTCTGCCCTTTGGGAGAGCCGTCCTCAGTCAGCTTCTCAAACATCTCCTTAGCTGCCTGGATATCCTGGGACAGGTAATCCCCAAACAGAAGGGCATAGGACACTCTCTCCAGGGCCTTGGTGTGGTTCATGCTTGCTGCCTTTTGAAGATACCGATATGCTCTTTAAATGCAAGCAATTAAAAAAAATTAGCAGTGTTTTGGAACTGCCATTACCAGTCTTTTCAAGATCTACCAAAATGCTGTTTAAATAATTTTCTTATTTTAAATAAGAAATTTCCTGGTATTATTTTTACTATCTAATTCATTTTACTTACATAGGTGGAAATCTAAGGTGCCAGTTCTCCCGTTATTACGGTACCCTGGAATAATTACACTAAGTCTAATTACACTAAGGATAATCTAAAAAGCTCTGCAATGTGAAGTCTAGTACATAATCCAGTAACTATTCTAATTTAATTCTTTGCATAAAATGTAACAAAAGTTAGCTGAAATAAACAGACACAAAATGTTAGAATATAATCACTTATTCTGCATTCTTTCCATGTGAAATTTCTTAAATTCCAACTGGAAATTTAAACGTAAAACCAAAAACCACACTTAATAATAATTCCTTTTGTTAAATCCTGAACAGTATATGCATTCTTGGTTCTTAATAACTATGAGAATTTTAGTCAATTACTTTTATTTTCCTTACTATTCATCACTTTGATCAGTATCTATAATCTCTTTATGCTAACAAGTTAAAATATGGTAAAAGTAAATGCCACTAACACAAATCATATTAAGTTTTCTTATAATACAATTAAGAAATCTGTGTTTCTGGCAGCAGTTTTTAAAAAACTAAGCACTTGGCTATTTATTTCAGTAAAAGACCTCTGTAGGGGCCACAACAGAGTTGGCACTGGTACCTACTCTCTTTTTTGGCTTTTCTTGTTGCTTCCACTGAGGATTTTCATTCCAGTCTGATACAGCACTTCTGCTTCCTGCATTTGCCGTCTCTTAGCAGCCTCTTCGTCGGCTAAAAATATTTGTCACATGCATTTAAACGGATTGTATTTTTACATGAATTATTTATCAAACACAAGCATTTATTCCTTCTTTTAGGTAGTTACACAAACACAATGAATGATATACTACTATTTCCAAATGTGACTTTAAAATCAGTTTATGTGTGGCCTTCATTGATACAAGGTGAGACTTTCAAAACATATAAAATCTACTGAAATTACTTTCTATTAAAGGAAACACTATTAATTGCTTTTGGAGGGTAATTTTTCTGCTAACATGTTTATATAATTCAACTAAAATTTGAGATTATACATCAAAGTTAGGTAAATTGAGAGAAGAAAAATATTAGAAAATGGTCAGAAAAATACAGTTATAATCAAAGAATATTTTAGCTCTATCTGAAATGTGTATTTTATAAGGAGAAAGTAATTACATAATAAAAGTTAAGGACAGAGTGGTGGCTCACACCTATAATTCCAGCACTTGAGAAGCTGAGACAGGGCTGGGGATATAGCTCAGCGGAATAAGCGTTTGCCTAGCAAGTGCAGGGTCCTGAGTTCGATCCCCAGTACCGCAAAAAAAAAAAAAAAAAAAAAGAGAAGCTGAGACAGGAGGATCACTGGAACGGAGAGGTCAGCCAGGGCTTACATAGTGAGTTCAAGGTCAGCCTGGATTACATAGACAGACCTCGTTGCAATTTTTTTAACTCAATATAGATCCTGACTTAGCATTTAGGTCCATTAATTTTCTCATACTAATTTCTTACTCACTAGTATAAAAATACTTGTTATGGATTTTTCAAAATTGTTTTGCTATCATAATAAGGCACTTTAAATAGAAATACAGAAATCACCAAAATTCATGTATTTCATTAAGACCAATCTGTAGAAACAGAAGTGAATCTTTCTTGTCATACAGAAAAATCTATAGTTCTCTGTCATACCAGCCTACTTACAGCCACAGTTTCCCTGGAAACACAGTTGGCCTGCAGAATTCAGCCTCTTCATTTATATGGATACTTATACTTAACAGCTAAATATACTATATTTGTAAAATGTTACATTAGAACAGCACACCTCACTCCAATTATTTTACAAAGGTATTTTCTTTTAACTATTATTACCTTCACCATAAGGGTTTGATTCTTTTATTGCTAAAATATGATTTATGTCAATTTAGATTAATTGCTTCCCTAAAGGGTTTATGAATCACCTGTGCTAAACTTTTTAAAGTGAGACACGGGTGTGCTAAGCTATCTTGTGGCCTGAAGGTAACTGTACATCCTCCCAGCGCTCAAGTCTATTCTTTGTGGCTGCAACCACACCGTCAGCTTGGCCATGTCTGACCATGGTAGGGAAGGATGGCTAGAGAAAGGCCTTCAAAGAAGGCGCCAGACACAGGCGCCCGGACATGCTCCCACCAGGCAAGCTTACTTTCGCAGAAGCCCCACCTCCCGTCAGCTCTGTAGTCGTAGGTGGTGGCGCACCACAGCCTGCCATCCTCCCTCCCGTCGGACGTGCATCCGTCATATTCCTTGTCCAAAAACAGAAAAGGGAAGTGGCAGGGCTCCCCGTGTGCTGTGCCTTCGATGGCGGTAAAGGCTGGAAAGACAAGAAATAAAAACCTAAACATCAACAACACTTGTGGCATCCAGGGAGTCACTGTCATACATTTCAGGTGTTCGAATCCACAGGCAGAAATAAAATGACGCCTCCTCTGTCATGGGGGAAGGGCCAGACCAGGAAGGGTGCGGGTTGAGTCAGCTCAGTATGATGAGCTGACTACTCAGCCCTATCATTCAGCCTAAAGTTGTTGAGATACAGCCTTAGAATGGTAAAACTCCTACTTAACCAGTGAACAAAAACAAGGCGAAACACATCTCAGTCAATTCCACTGCCTAGCATACCTCTTCTTTCCCACCAAATGTCGTAAAGCCATTTCTTCATGAGATGAAGTTATTCAGGGAAAATGCTCCCCTAGGCAGAGCTAAGGACCCGCAAAGTCCCCTGTGATCCCATAGCAATTTTTCACTTCCCATATAAGCACTAAAGTGATTTTTTTAAAACCATACTCTAGCTACCACTAAACGTTTTTTACATGGTGCCTGTCCCTTCAGGTAATAAGGGTTCAAAAGATAACAGTGGGTTTTATTACTAGTGGCACACCTACTCTGAAAGGCTACAAAGTATCTCTTTTTCCTTTCCAGTGTTTAAAACAAAGCTTTTCAGTAAATTTTGGAAGAAAAAAATGAATTTCAAGTGGCTTACCACCAACCAGATGTCACTTACCACCCTGGTAATCACTGAGCAGAGGTAAATTACTTTTTTACCTTTAATATACCCACGTTTTAACAAAACTATCTTTGATGAAGACAAAGTAACGACTAGCAGTAACCTCTGAGGAGTACTTATTTTGAAAAGGGCATCCTAAGCATTGCTGCTAGATCCAAAAGTGCTTTGGGAAGTACAGCATTTCAGTACCTAAACCTGAATTTCACACCAAGTACTCCGTGATGGCTTAAAATACTAAATTTTTCTATGGTAATAGAAATCTTTGTCTTAAGAGGAAGTAGCTTATCACTGAAAGTCTAGCTCATCCAAAGTATATTGTAATATAAAATAATTATCTTTTCATGTGATGGAATTGTACACCAGAAAAAAAACCTAGAGAGAACCAAAAGGATTTTGGCAACAAAAGGTTTTAACCTCCTGAGGATTTCAGTGCTAACTTAAGGAGGCAGAATCCCTGGGATGCACCCACTTCACCAATGCTGTCAAAACTGAGTGCTGCCAAAATAACACCTTTATTAGTGAGTTGCCAGAAAGGAAGTTTTGTATCCCTGGATTATCCTCTCCAAGTAAAAAGGCAATATGAAAGCTGTTACTACATTTTAAAAGTTTTAAAAATATTTTAAAAGTTACTGACTGGGACTTTCTAGCTTCAAATCATTTATCTGAGGTAGAAATTCCTCAAAATAGTGTTGATTTCATTATTAATTTTCTTGACATGGAGAAACTGCAATAATTTCAAAAGTAGTCTTTTAAAAATCTCTTAAGAGTGGTACCAATTTTAAAAACAAAGTAATTTCTCTCTTGGTATAACAAAGTTGCCTGGCTATGCAACTTCAATTAGTGATAGCTACTAATCAAATATGATACTCAAAATGAAAGGGAAAAATGTGTCATTAGGTCAATTCTGCAGCTTCATGCAAAGCTTCACATTTCCTAGATAGGGAATCACAGTTTGGTTCTATGATAATGGCACAGTATCACAATCTATTTATACATCAAGGCTTAAGACACCTAATGGTACATGAAAACTTACTGTAATAATTAACAGACTGCTTTATATTTAAACTAGTAGAAATCTGCTCTTGCAAAATGAATTAAAATTATTCAAGAAAGCTAAAAAAGTAAAAAATACAACAAAAAACACCTGAAAGTAGTGCTGTCCAGCATATGCGTACATGTGCATTTTCACATTGCCAGCAGGAGTGTAAGTATGGCTTCTCAAAGAGACATTTAGCAATGTGGACTTCAAAAGTGTACATACTAAAAAACAAATGATTCTGGATATCAACATGCAAAAAATTCTTAGAATTTAAAAGGTTTGTATCTTTACGTAAAAAAATTTTTTTTGAGTCAGGGTCTTTCATACGTAGCTTAGGGTGACCATGAGTTCACTGTGCAGTGCAGGCTGGCTGCTAAGCTGCGGCAGTCCTATCAGGAAGATACAGAGGAACCAGCACTTGAGGGTCAAAAGCACCTTCAGGGGCAGCAACAAGGACTGGTGAGGCTTCCCGGAGATGAACATGAAGAACGGAGCAGGCAACTCGCAGTTGGAACGCGATGGGGAGAAGGACACAGTGGGTGAAGGAGGTCTGAATCCGCGAGGTGGATTACGGAACAGGAAGGGAGAGAGGCCGGTCAGCGACTGTGCGCAGCTCTGTTAGGGAACTCCGCCAAGTGGAGCAGAGGGGCGGGGCGGGCCCTGGAGGACAACTTGGGGGCAGAAGGCTTTGTTTTTGGTATATAAGTGATGACAGCATGTTTGAATGTTGAAGGAAAGAACCTAAGAGAGAATTATAAACATGGCTAGAATGCTGTTCATTTATATTCAATTGTTTGTGGGAACACAAATCATTTTAAATTATCAAATCAAAACCCCAAAAGAGTAAACTTCCTGATCTCTGCAAACAAATGTGAAGAATTTGGCTTTGCAAATTTTCCATTTTAAGCACCTTCACAATGCCATTAAAGGCTGATACTGCACGGTAAGTTTAGATGAATGATCTGTTACACAGAAAATTCAGTACTTAATGCTATTCATTTGAAGCGATCTTGTATTTTCCAAAAGAGCATCAAGTAGTATTTCAATCAAATATATTTGCAGGCAGAGTTGAAATGAAATTACCTCTTAAAAAGCTACCAATTTCAAGAAAACTGGAATAGCGTTCATCTATTTTATTAAGTACCAAGACAAAAATTCCAGCCCACCAGTCACCACCAACAAATGCTCAAAGTACTAAAAGGAAACGTGAGCATACATGATTTAAAGAAAGCTAACCTTGATTTAAAGTAAATGGTGTAGTATGATTTCACTCACAGGTGGAATTTAAAAACACTGATCTCACAGAAATCAGAGAGTAGGAGGAATGGGGGTGGCCCAAGCAGGGCGTGGGGAGATGTAGGTCAGAGGATGGATGACACACGCTTACTGTTAGGAGGAGTAAGTTTTAAGAGATCTACTGTACAGCAAGGTGACTGCAGTCATGCTACTGTATACTGTGATCCTGCAAAATGCAGAGTGGATGTTGTTACGCTATCATAACCGTGTGAAGCAATGCATTCGTTAACCAGCTACATTTAACCATTCTACCCTGTATAGGTATTTCAAAACATGTACATAAAAAAAACCAAAAAAAAAAAATGATACTGAGTATCAACACCTATGCAAAACAGAAAAAACAATTCAGGACTTCACCTGGCTTCAACAATCACTTGTCCCAACCCTAGTATTTAAGAATTGAGAAAACCAAGATCTTTCCAAGATTTCAAAGTCTAAGAGTCTCTGTTCCTAGCTTTAGTGCAAGGCTGGGGACCTGATTATGACTCTCAAAGAAAAGTCAATAAATCCCTATTTAGAAACAAAGAATAAATAAACAAAAATAACATAAATGGTTAAAAGAAATTTTAACCATTTGTCTGGGAACATGCCACAGTAACTTTTTTGGGAAAAAATGAGTGTTATCTAATTTTTTATAAGTAAATTGCTTTACCAAAATTGAGAAGTGATAAATATGGCTGAGAAACTACATCTGTAAACAAATATATTGTTTATAGATTAAAATATTTTTATATATATGAAAAAAGGAGATAGCACACGAAGAATGAACCAAATGTAAGACCAGAGTTCATATAAGCCTTAACGTTCTCTATGAGAACTAATCATTTAAAAGAAACAAAAGAAAGTATTGGCGTATATGCCCAATTCAAAATGACAAAGTTTATGACAATCAGGTGACAGGCAGTGTCAAAACCCACAGAGTGTAACTTGTCCAGGAAAACTGCTTTTTACTAACGGTGAGTTCCTGAACATACTGGCTTTACAGGAAGCTCTTCTGTGTTTCAGAGGCCTGGTGGGGTGAGTATGGGTATTCTCCACAGGGATGGTGCCCTGAAAGAGTCTTGTACAAATAATTTCTTGCAGAACCAAAGAAACAGTAATACCAAAAACAACAAACAAGAACCACCTTTCCACTAGTCAGAACCAGCCAGGGCCACTGCCTATGCTTCCCTTCCATCTCCCCTGTTTCTTTGCTCACAAGGTGTGGGCTCTCTTTTCCTGCCACCCACAGAAGCAAGGGAGAAGCAGGGACACCAGGCTACTTCTGACCAACTTGCTTTCTTTGGAACCTGAGTTAGTAAATTTAAACTCAATTTGTGTTATTTGCAATAGATCAAGATGATTATTCTATTTAATTCTTTTTATTTTCAAAACTGTAAGGATAAAATGTGTTTATTGCAGGAGATAATCCAAACAATAGGAAAATATACAAAATTAAAGAAAAACCAGTCATTGTAACCTAGCACCTCAGATCCCTTTTTTCCAGAGGTAGTATCTGTTAGCAGAAAAGGATTGGACCTTTTTATTTGCAAAAATGGCCCCCAACCCCCAAGGGATCTATATGATTTTGTGTGTCAATATGGCTGGGCCAAAGTACCCAGATATTTGGTCAATCATTATTCTGGATGTTTCTGGAAGGTGACTTTTAGGTGAGATTAACATTCAAATTTATGAACTTTTAAGCAAAGCAAATTAGCCTCCATAATGTGTCTAATCATTTAAAGGCCTCAACAGAACAAAGACCTCGAACAAGAGATTCTGCCAGCACAGTGCCTTTGCTGTCCTCTAAGAGGGCAGATCTGACTAACACAGGATCATATTAAATGAATTATTTTGCAATATGCCATTTTTCCCTTAACACATCAGTGACATTCTCCCAGTAGGCTGAGAGGGCAGACGGCAGCGTTCTAGCGGCATCTTCTGGGTGGCCTGCTCTTCTTAGGCGGTGTTCCTAATTAGTGCAGCCACCTCCAGGTCTGTGGGACGGGCATGAGCACAAGGAGTGAAACAGGAAAGAAGGAAAGAGATGAAGCTGCTGGAGACAAGGCCTGAACTGCACACCCACAGCACTCCAGTTCTGCCCGCTAAATAACCTTCAGCTTTTGCCTCTGCTTGATGGACTTTGTTATTTGCAATCAAGTGTTGTGTTTCAATCTGGCTAGGCCTTTTCAAATGACTACACGGTGTATTGTGTAATAGGGAACACAAGACTGTACAGCATTCTGACGGCCACTCACTCATCCATTTTCAACAAGTGCTGAGATGATGTGTAGAAAAGGTAACCTACCAAGCCTGTTACCCTTTGAAAGGCCTTATAAGGGGTCTTGACTGGTGTTGAGAAACTGGACTTTGGGAGTTCCCAGCATGCTAGCTTATAAAGGTGACTCACTTTCCCTAAACGATTTGTATAAACAAGTGGTTTACACTCAACACTTGTTTTCCTTCTGGGGGTCTACAGTTTTGGGACATGCTAGGCAGGGTGGTTGCATAACTTGGCCCCCAGTTAAAATACCAGGCAGCAGGTCTCCAATGAGCTTCTCTGGTAGGCAGCTTCTCAGATGCCTTACCACAGCTGGCTGCTGGGGGAAGAGTATTTTCTGTGTGACGCCCCTGGGAGAGGACTCTTGCTTGGAAACTTGTGCCTTGTTTCCTCCAGACTTTGCCCCAAGGACCTTTACCCTTTGCTGACTTTGCATTGTATACTTTCACTGCAATAAATCATAGCTAAATCCTGTAATTTCTTCTAGCAAATTATCACACCTCCAGATGGTCTTTGGTACCCCTGATGTAGGTGGCACCAGAAGTGGGATTTGCTAGGACTCTCATTTACTGACATAGGTAATGGCACTGTTTTGTAAATGGAGTGAAGGACAGACTACGGATGTTTTTGGTGTCCTGATGCCTATGGAGATACCTGTGAGCTAACGGCTGAGCTGCTGTCTTGTTAGCGAGGTAAAAGCAGAATTTAAAAACGACAGATCCAACCCAGGAGAGCTGGCTTGCTGGCTGCTTTCAGCCACACTGGCTGCAGCGATGGAGGAAACAGCAGGCCAGACGGTACGTGGTGTCTGGTTCTTGTTCCCCCCTCCAAAGGGTCCTAAAATTCCCCAGGCTGTGCCCAAAATGTTAAAAGTTTGCAATGCTATCGCCTCCAGGTGGGGAGAAAAAGTTAAGCCAGTTCCTAAAGCTGGAGGAAAAATTTCAATAACTGACTATTTAAAAAAAAAAGCGTTGGAAGGCAGCACTCTACCGGCCTCTGCAGCCGGACAGCTGCTGCTGTGGCTCCAGCTGCTGCCCTGCCTCCTCCACTGCAGTCCAGCCTGGCTCTCCCCCGGCAGCCCTGATGTCAGCACAGCAAGGCCTGAGTTTGCTACTGTGGTTTACTTACTGCAGTGAGGAAAAAGGGAAATTCTGTATTTTGTGGCTAGTACATCTGCGTATCTGGGGGAAAAAAAAAACACCCAAAAACACCAAAAAGCCAATATAACATGTTAAGTACTTATGATTTTATAAATGCTAAAGGAATTGTCATAATCAAAGGAAGCTGTAAAAAATAAATGTGTTACTGGGATGCAACTTCATTGTTTTTTACTACCAGCAGGCAGGTGGAATTTACACAGAGAAAGGCGTTGTAGTTGATGGTTTCTCCTATGGCGGACACATATTTTCCTGTATTGGAGCCTCTGGAAAAAGGGAGACAATAAGAAAGGAGGTGATCTACAGCATATCTGAAAACAGTTACACTTTTGGAGTTCTGAACTAGTTTTTAGCTGGATATATAGCTCAGTGGCACAAGTGCCTGTCTGGTGAGCACAAGGTCCTGAGTTTGATTCCTGGTACCACAAAAAAAAAACCAAAAAAAACAAAAAAAAAACTACAAAAAAACCCAGACAAACCCTAGTTTTTGTTTGCTAACGAACTCTTGTGATAGCTTGGGTCCTCAGAGCACAGTGATTTTCAGTTTGATGAGGCCACTTGTGCACGGGTCTGTGTGGATTCTGAGACTGGTAAAAGAAGAGGAACTTACAGACCTTCCTTATCCCTTGGACTCTCTGGCCTTGCAGTGTGCTGAAGAGTGTCACTTGTTTGAACCCTGAACCCACAGACCTCCACTGCCTGGACCTGAGACTGACTGAGCTAGAACCCGACACTCCTGGCGCTTTCAGTCTCAGTGCGACCTGCGCTGGGCTGAATGAACCCTGTGGCCCAATGAACAGAACTCTGACTCTGCAACCTCACACATATGAGATGCCTCTCCCTGGAGCCCTCAACAGTGAAAACAGCGACTGCCTGTGGTTCTGTGGCAGACTATTTCTGACACAGTGACTAACAGCATCCTGAACTTGTGACTACACACTGCCTAGCTGCAGTTGGGAGAGGGTATACTGCAGGAACTTTGGTCCCCTACTTACTCTGGGCAGATCGACCTGATGTCCTCTGGAGTTGACACCTGTATCTGCTTTCCCAATTAGCTTGCAATAATGGACTGACAACCCAACTTGGCCCCATGTACCTCAGTGAAATCTGATTGAGTGTGGCCTTGCTTAGAAAGGGACTGGTCTTTTCTAGGCTGCTTAATAGATAAATGATCAAGCTGAAACAGGTGGGAGGTTATGCAAACCCTATTTTGAAAATTTCTGAAAATTTGGGATTTTGTTCAGATCCATTTCGGAATATGATGTCTTTCTGGTGAGGCTGTGTATGAACGCTTTTCTCTGAAGATGTTTCGCAGCACTAACCCTCCCTACCAGACAAGGGGATGAATGAAAAACGTCAAACTGTAAGTTTGGAATGGAAACAACTTTTATAACAGTTGAGGAAAATAAACTGATGCCTCTGCATCTGGGGAAGAGGAAGCAGAGAGGGCATCAGTGATCTTTGATTTTCGAAACTGTTTTGGAAGCTTCTATCCGTTCCTAAAGGAAATCTCTGAGTAAGCCTCTGCAAGCTGCTGAGAATGACTGAATTCACACTGCTGACTGTTGGGGACCACTACAAAGTGGCGCTGAGCAGGATTTAATACTAACCAATTGCCTTTTCACATTTACTTGGGAGTTGTCCGAAGCTTAGGCACCTTGTCTGCAGATGGGCAGCTGATTTATAGTAAATAAACCTCTATGAGTCACTGGTCACTGCAGAGGCCTGTATTGGCCTGTGACACCTCAAGGACAAGGTGACTGCAGTTGAGGACGTCTGGCTCCTACTTCTATTAACTTTAAGGAAACTATGGCTTGCAGCCCAGCTGTGAAGACTTTCCGGGAGATAACACAGCTCTCCTAAATTAACATAATAATGCTTGGAGGAGTCCTTGAAAGGATTCCAGAGTCCTGCCCAGATTCCTGCATTTTCTTCAGTATTCCCCTCCCTTATTGGAAAACCTAATAAAAACGGCTGACCCAGAAGCCTTTGGCTAATTCAGAGAGTATAGAAGCTGGAAAGGAATTAGTCCCTCCTAGAAGCCCTGAAATCATATTCCATCGTCTCATTTTTAATTTACGCCTTCGTCCGTCCAATCGCTTGGGAGACTGCGGGCCTGATCAGCCTGCAATAACTTAGGGTTTTTCAACCCAGTCTTTGATAGCTGACCATATGATCACCTGACAGGGCTGACTGTGCCCCAGCACGAGGTGCCCCAGCCCCTCCACTTTCTATGCTGAAAACCTGCAGATATTCAAACTTATGAGGTAAATGAATAGGTCACGGACAGCAAAATCATGTGGAACCAACTGATAGTCCTTCTGAAGCCAAGGACTGGACTCAATTATTTGGGTTGGACTAGGAAGCAAAGAACAAGGTGCTCATGCTAGGAGGCCACAACGCTTCAGCTAGTGCATGTCCTCTTTGTCTCCTGGACTATCATGTATACTTCATGGGATGGAAGTCTCATGACACCGTCAGTCTTGGAACGCTTTCTGGTCAGCTTCAACTTATTGGCTGCAGTGATGTGATACCTGAACTGATGCTCTGGGCAAAAAACTTAAGGAGAAAGCCACCTGGCTTTCTAAGATAGACCTATTATGATTAACAGGATTTGCTTTAGCGGCCTTCAGTACCGGATTGCTAATGGGTCCAACTGAAACAACACAGAAGGCTGGCCTCATTACTCTGTGGTCTTACTGATAATACTTTTGCTGTAAAGACACCTTGGCCAATGCCAAGGGGGTAGCCTGTGTGGTGAAGAGTTAACACAGCAGGCCTAAACTTGTGTCTCAGAAAAGGCCTGCTTGCAAGACTGCCCTTTGCTGGCACCTGTGAGATTACATTTCTGGTGAGTTCCCACAGTCCTGATAACAGTGGTTCACCCAAACTGTACAAACAATTGGTTTATGTTGAACACCTGCTTTTCTTCTCAGAGACTGCAATTTGGGTATGCGTCAGGCATAGGGTGCCAACTTAACCAGCCCTCACTAAAAATCCCAGGTATGGGGTCTCTGGTAAGCCTCCCTGGAAAAGATTGTGACGTGTATTGTTATAAACTGTTGCTTTGGATATTAAACGTATCCTCTGAGTCCCTCATGAAAGGCGCCTTGCAATCTTGCATCTGGTTCCCTTTAGATTTCACCCCTTGCACCCTTTCCTTTGCTGGATTTGTTTTGTATTCTTTTACTGTAATAAATCATTAGCTGTGAATACAACCATATGCTGAGCCCTTTGAGTCTTCCCAGAGAATGATAGAAACTGGGGCTGTGGCCTTGGGGCTCTCTAATACCGTCCAGAATAAGCATAAAATACTCCAGAAAAAGTAAGAAGGCAAGTAGGGGTGAAGTCACGTGAGTAGAGGGGCAGAAGATGAAGGCAGAGAGGGACAGGGCCTGATCACATAAGGCTTGTCAGTAAAGGTAAAGGGTTTGGATTCTGAGTGCCACAGGAAGCCACAGGAGGCTTCTGGGCTAAAGGGAGGATGAGTCAGGCCTCTGTTAGAGCTAAAAAGAAAGAGAAAAAGTGCAAATGGGAGCTGAGTAAGAAGCTCTTAGGTATAGGAAATTCTTCAGCTGCCCCTAAGTTCTTCAGAAGAGAACCCCAAGTAACAAATACAGAAGGAATGGGAGAGTTGCAAAGTCACCATTTTGCAAACAAAAAAGAAATAAAGGGTCTAGAAGACAAACATAAACAGTTGCCAAAATTGCTAGGCAAGAGATCAATGAGCAACTCAGGAATGGCTGGACTGGGCTGACACCATCTGATTCCAGATGAAAAATAACCTTAATGTCACTGAAAGTGGGACAATCAGATGCTATCTGCCTCCTAATGTAATGCAATAAGAAGTATACAACACCATCTAGGAAGTAATTCTCAATAAAAAGATAGAACCAAACCTACCCTTGCTTTTAGAGCTAACATTCCATTTACAAAAGATACAGTGAACAGTGGAGTAAATTAAATAACACTATGAGAGTAAAGTTAGCCACACTCAAAACACGGGAACATGCACAACAAAAAGGGCACTGTTTCCTGAACAAATAAAATGATACTTAAAAGGACAGGAGAACTATTACAGCTTAGGAGAAACTAAGATCTTAGCTTGGGTACTGAGTTAACTAAATCATTATAAAAAATACCTAGAGCAGGTGGGCAAACCGGGCAGCCTGGGTATTAAGTGATAAAAGAATAAAAGGTAATTTTATGATTGTGTTGAAAAGATTCTGGTCAAAGAACATGTAGCATGTGCTTTAAAATACTCTAGGAGAGGAAAGAAGGGTTGGATTGTGTGTTGTAAAGATGAAATAAAAACAGCAGAATGCTGACAGCTGCTGAAGGTGGGTAACTGAGATATCTTTTACCCTCATGAGTGTTTAAAATCCTAACTAAAAAATACAAAGGGATGGATTAAACTAAAAGACTTAGAAAGATTTAAAAATAGTTAAGACACACTGGGCCAGGGTATGGGAAGAGTCTCCAAGAAAATAAACAGAATTACTTTTCTGAAGAACTATGTAACAATATACATCAAATGTTTTACATTAAATTTACATTCATTCCAGAGCATTTACTTTTAAGAATTCTAAGAAAATTTTCAAAGATGTACATGAAGATACATTTAAAATGACTTTCCAGGAAAACACTATAAACAGCCCATGTCTAAGTTATGGCAAATGTACACAACTTTTTATAGCCATTAACCATTAAATTATAAAAGAAAAAAACATAGGGAAATGTTCATTGTAAATTCTTAAGTTCAAAATGCAGGAGGTAAAACAGTATATATATTTTGGCCCAATTTAGGTTTCTCTTTTCCTTCCCTTTTATCTTTTCTTATGGTACTAAAGATTGCTCCAGAGCCTTTGCACTGAACTACATTCCCATACCTACATATGGTTTAGTTTTGGTTTTGAGACAGGGTCTTGCTATGTAGTTGAGGCTGGCTCTGAACTCACTATGTAGCCCAGGCTGTCCTTGAACATGAGCTGATCCTCCTACCTCAGCCTCCCCAGTGCTGAGATTACAGGTGTGAGTCACGACACCTGGCTCTCAGGTTTATATTTTTAATTCTGAGACAGGTTCACACTAAGTCACTAAATTGCCCTGGCTAAGCTTGAATGTACAATCCTCTTGCCTCAGTCTTCTGGAGTTCTGGGATTATGGGTGTATACCTGCCGCCTAGCCCCAAATTAGTTTTCTTAAATGAGTTATATATCTAGAAAAAAGCCTAGAAAGAGTATTGTTCATGATGTTAATAGTTATTATTTTTAGTTGATGGGATTAAATTACTTTTAGTTTTTTAACAAAGGTTTTTCTATGCACATGTATGGTACATTTGCTGTAAAAAACTTTGAAGATGTAAACATTCAAGTCTGGATCAATTTCTATGTTATTAATAATGAAACAGTAAGTGGCCATCGTGGTGATCTTTGACATAATAAACTGAATGATGTTAGAATGTCAAGAAAAGAATAGATAACATATAATTAACATATTTGTAAAAGGACGGCCTTTTGGTACACTCTTGTGAGAAAGACCAACTTTTAAATTTAAAAGAAATGTCAAGAAGGTGAGAATTACAAAGGGATTAAAGTTTGCACGTTTACATAAATTTCAAATGGAGAGGTTTGGAACAACTAAATCAACTTACAGTGATGATTAAACAAGTTATTGTGATAAAAATCCTAACATAATTCTGATAATGTCCCAAGTGGCATGTTAGAAAAGTCTTTCTGTGCTTCTACTTTATGTACAACTGACAAATTATTTTTAAAAATTTATCAGAAAGGTGACATACTGGTATCCAAATAGAAATGTTAGGTTATTAATAGAGCCCATGTACAGTCTTACCTAGCTAATTTAGCTCATATAATGTGGGTTAAATCTGAGAGGTAAATATTAAAATATAGGGAAACCCATAAAACTCAATTCTATACAGTTACATGTAGTTAATAATCAATAAAATCAGTCTTTGTCAACATATTCAATAGTTTTCTACACTCACGAGTTCTAAAATTTCAGTATCTCGTTCTACATTGGGCAAAAGCAAAGAAAGCATCCAGACTACCTGGTTTCTGTACTTCCCCTGGTTCTTCATCGTCTTTTTCTGGATTTGGAGAGTCTAAAAAGCTGATTTCTTCTGTGGCACTTTCCCTTTCCTGCTTCTTGAGGCTGTCTTCCTCTTCTTGAATGGGAGATTCCAATTCTGAGTCTTCTGAATCAACAAATATCTGACCAGCAACTACTTTCCCTGTGATGGTCTGGTCCTTTACTGATTCATCTGGTGGCAAAGAAGCCTGAGAATATAAAGCATTTTTAGTTATCCCCAGTACTGAGATTCCCTCCAAACCAGTCTGACCATCCCTTCTACTAAGCCAGCTGCCTCCTTCCGCGCCTTGGGGTTGTACTCCCCCATCGCTACAGGGGTTGGTTCCTGTAAGCCACATCTTTATCACCTGTGAATTCTCTGCATTTCAGCTTAGCTGTTCCTTTCACCAGGAAGTCTTCCTCCGTCCCCAGTGTCTGTGTCAGGTTCTCCCTCTGCGTGACCCAACCCCATGGTAACTGTCATATAGCTCCTGTCTCTGTTTGTATTCCTGCTAGCCCGGACATTACAGCATGTAACTGAGCAATCTCTTGGCATATGTAAGAATCAGCCTTATTTATTCATGCAGCCAACAGATACATTAACTCCTTAGACTACTTTTTGAAATTGTATATAAATAAAAACAAATGGCAGAGTCTTCAAAAGTTAGAGATTAAGCTCAGGCCCTCACTGACTCAGCCAACACCCTCATGGGACTATTTGCTATTCGTTTCTTTTAAATTTTGGTTTGGTTTTTGCTATTTTCTCTTATAGGTGAATGATTTGTATTTCTTTTTTATACAGAAGAATTAGAACTAATACTGATAACCATCTATCTTCCTGTTTAAAAAAATTCAATGATCATTCAAAAGATGCAGATTTCATATCCTTTCTAAAGTACATTATTCCTTCCTTTTAAATTGGGCAACAAATACCAGCCACTGCAAATACTAATACACACCTTGGAATCTAAAGATTCATCCTGCTTGCCTTCTTCATCTGCAAAGAAATTTTAAGATAATTTAGTCATCTTTTTGTTGGGAAATTACAAATGTTATTAAAAGAAAGCATCCAATAGGTACAACAACAAATAAGACACTAAGCCTAGAGTAATAAAAATTGGTTGTATTCAGCAACTGTTCACAAAAGATTAAGTGAAAAAAAAAGGGTTTAGATGGTAGATTTTCCCCAGGTAGGAAGGCCAATTATCCCCACCCTCTGCCAAAGACATTCGGATTCTAGCCAATCTTTCGGTATACACTTAGTCTATTACTGACAATGAGTTACTAAGTTCATAGAAATATACCTGTAATTTCATACTTCTGCTTCTAACTTTTCTGTCTCTTTGGTCAGGGTCTAGAGTTACATTAGTTTATCTTATTGTTAGTTAATGTTTTACTATTTAAAAACACAATTAATGTAATATAACATAGTGTAATAACTATTACTATTTGTCAGCAGACTTAGCAGGCAAATATACTTAGGATTTGTGTTCTACTTTACTTAAAGAGATAACCAGATACAGGTAAAAGTAGCGTCACACTACGTTTTCACTCACATGAAAGCTACTTATTAAGAGATCAATAGTTCATGTTAAATGATGAATCCAGCCACTAATTATACCTTTCTTCCAAAGTCATACAGGTTAGTTTGGTTTTGTTGGATTATATAATTTTCCTTTTATTATTCTTTCCATATTTTCTGGCTCTTACAACTACTCAGGCTGATTTTTTTTTTTTTGCTCTTACATAAGCACACTCACCAACTCAATGTCCAGTCACAAATGTTTGATCTTTGTATTCACTGCCAGTTTAAAAAAAAAAAGGCAAACAAATTGTGAGATTATCTCTAAGATTATCCGTAAGTTTCTTCTCGCTTTTAAAACTATCTGAGTTTATACAGGAGCAAGTGTCAATTCTGCCCACTCTGTCAGTTCTATGAGAAATTAACCAGTAGATAAAATGCTGTAAGGCCCTCTGATTTTTATTGGAAAATGCAGCACGGTCTTACTTCATACAAATATGGTTAGGTCCTAAACATTATTTAGAACTTGTAACTCTTCACAGTAAAAATATGTTTTGGAATTTGTTATCAAAGTATTAAACTAAGAAGTACAAGCAACTCATGCACAAAATATACTCTTATTTAACAAAATTTGAGTATCTGAGAAAAGTCTATCAGTGAAGTTTTGTTGTATATGAAGCTGATGTCCATTTAATGAAAATTTAAATTAAAGCTACTGCTCATGTTCACATGCTTTTATGCCCCCTTCAAAGTGTGTTTTATTATGGGTAGGAGAAGAGCAGTTCACGTATTGGCCCCACGTTGCCCGCAACATTCAGGTAGTGTCAACAGCATTCATCCTGTCCAGTACTCTCACAAATATCACCCAAAGGCTAAGCTCTAAGAGATGGTTCAAGCCTTATTTTCAGCAAATTTTGGACAAAGGAAAAAATTCATCTCTATTACGTTGCAAAGTCCTTTGCATATAGTTAACTAATCCCAATCTTCAATTAGGTAATATAGTGCATGTGTACATGACACATCCCTAGTCACTTCACTCTGGAGTAGCTGAGGCTCTAGTCACTAATCACTAACTCTTAGTACTTGAACACCTGGTAGCTGACGGGAAAATAGTGCAGATAATATATAAATAAGTTTAAAGACATACATGTTTGAAACAGTGTAAGCCTTAAAGCACAGGAGAAGCAAATTGTATTTTTGAACTCCAGGAAGCGTGATTTGTGACATCAGGATTATTTCATGTGAATTGCATCATGCTTTTTTCTTTCTTAACAAACTAGGAAT
The DNA here is from genome assembly GCA_004027595.1 of Dinomys branickii. Lineage (NCBI taxonomy): Eukaryota > Metazoa > Chordata > Mammalia > Rodentia > Dinomyidae > Dinomys > Dinomys branickii. The sequence continues at coordinate 19,471 of PVLD010002757.1, read as the reverse complement.
ATGTGCTAAGATAACTGGTAAACAAGCACTCGTTTTCAGTTACTAAACTGGGAAAACCTACTCCAGATGGCAGTCTTAGAGCATAAGCTTTTTTCTCTTTCAGACTGCTATTCACGCTCTCGTAACACTTTTTAAAAGGTTGCTTGTGACCAAAGCACTTCTGGCAGGTAGGATTTTGGTAAAGATTAAAGACCCTGAAGTTATGCCTAGAGAGAAAGTAACTAGTAGTGCTTTCACCAGGACACAGACGTCCAGCAACAGCAATGCAAAGGGATTCAACGGTTACAGATTTCTCACTCATCAGTATCACACCTAAAATATAACTGTCCACATTGCAGCATTAACCGTACAGCTTCCTTTGAATAACATCAATTTTCACTTGTGTTGTATCAGGGGACAGAAACCACAAAATACTAGGGATCTTTTATCAAGGACAAAGGGTACGACAAATTCATTTTACCACCAGGCACATACGTGAAACAGACCGATCCACCTTCAAACACACAAAGTCTCTTAAGAGTTTGATGAAAAAGGACTAGATAACCTGCCTTCTGCCTTGCTGCACTGTTTAGGATCTGTGCAGATCCTACGCTATACTCATTCTGCGTTACTCCAAATCTGAGGCCTGGGGAGCGGAGTTCGAGACCTTGCTTCACCACAGATTAATTTGAACACTCGTGGTTCAATACTGAATGCTTGCTCAGCCTATCAAAAAGGTGTAATCCCGTTGGCCCTGTGGGTTCACAATGATGTGTGGAACTGAAACAGTGAAGGTACACAGCCTCTGCCATCTAAAAAGTAAACCATTTGCTTCTTTCTGCCCCAAACAATAAAGCATTTATTATTTTCATTTTGGTGTGGAGACTTGAACCCAGAGTTCCTGCAGGCTCAGCGCATGTTCTACCCGAGTTATGCCCTCAGCCCCAAGGATGCAGATATGTTTAAGTGAGAAAAATGACTTCCTTTTCATTATTAAGAAAATGACAGAGAACTATCTTTTTAATCTCCTTGAAATTTACTCCCAGGGGAAAAGAAGACATTTCTAATGTATCCTAGCTTTTTCAAGTCTCTAAAACAGGTACTCAACTTGCCCTGGGAAATAGCTAGTGTTGACACACGAAATTACCACAAAAAAATTGACTTTTATATAGGAGCAAAGCTTTAAATGTCTCCAGTGAGGCTGGAATCCTGTGTAATAAGCATTCTACTGAATGACAAATCCAACTGAAAAGTGTAAGCACTTGCTATGTAGAACTTTACATCCTGTGTGAACTTCAGGGGATGTTGGTGCAGCTGTCAGAGGACTGGTTCTAGGACTCTTCATCCTCCAACCCCGGAAGTCAAACCTGATGCCAAAGTTTCGTCTACAAAATGAAACAGTTTACATATAACCTGGGTACTTGTAACACCTAATATGGTGTTAATACCATGTAAATAGCTGTTACATGGTATTGCTTCAGAAGTAACAAGAAAAGACTCTACATAATCAGCACAAACACTATTTTTTCCTCTGAGTATTCTCCATCTTCTGTTGGTTGAATCTACTTATATGACCTGCAAGATTCATCACCTCTCAGCATGAGGGTCTACCTTCTTTTAATTCAGGTTAAGTTTTTGCACTTACTAGGCAAATGCTTTCGGATACTTTTTACTCTGATGGAAATCAGAGCAGGTATTTCCTCAACAGTCTTCATGTATCAATACACCAACAAGATTTAATACTTTGGTTTGAATAGCTTCCTATCACAACATCCTGACAATCCTAACTGTAGATCTTCAAGAGTCACCTCCTTACATGGAGCTCTAAGTTCAAGGAGTCATCAAAGGAAGATGTATGAAAACTTGTGGACTTTTAAAAACTCCACAACCGAATTCTGATGAAATACATATCATGTTCTTAGTTACTGTAGTTTCCAAACTTTAGTATGAAGAACCACTTACAGAACTTGTTCATATAGATACCTGACCTATTCTAGACCTAAAACAGTTTTTATCAAACTCCTCTAAGAGGAATTCTGTTGCTGGTGGTCCACGGTTCATCAGGCACATTACCCATTAAACTCAACAGCTCCGTTTCACACTTCTTTTGATCGAACACCTGTTAGAAGTGCTTCAAGAGCTATGTACTAAAGTCTCTAAAGATTTGATCATAAACACAAACTATCACTCCAACTGGAGTGGAATGGATCTTATAGCGTGATGCTGGCGGTAACTAGCATATGCTTCTTGCTTTTGAAACGGTATCTCAAAGCACATCACAAACAGAAATTTGGTTCAGGTCTCTCAATTTAGAAGCAGGATGACATTACGGCACTGATTTACAACTAGGGCAGATAATTTTGGGAATTCAAATAACCACCTGGGAAATTGTCTGTTGAAAAAAAGTGACATTTATATTCGGCCTTGTTCCCCCAGATTTAAAGCTACAGGACAGCTGCCTTGTTAACTGAAGCTGATTAACATTTCAAAGCTTTACTGTACTGTTTATTGATTCTAAGAAAAACTAAGTATTTTTAAAAAAAATTAACACAACAGAGGTTTTGATATAAGTAAATCAAAACATCAAAAAAGAAAAAAAATTTAGAACCAGAGTATCAACCAGCTAAACGGAAAATCAACTGAAGAGCATATGAATTTTTGTATCTAAGTCGAAAGGCGAACACTTGCTATGTAGTTTGTAAGAACCAAGTTTTTCTCAAAAGTCATAAAACCACTGTCGACAAACACGGGCAAGTCAGAAACACTGACAGAGGTCACCTCTCTTTTAAGAGGTTTCTAAGAAGGGGGGCGTCCTCGTTTCTAAACAATTAGACCAAAGAGCAGCTCGGGTGCTCGGCAAACCCACGGAGCCACTTCCCACATCTTAGCTCGACCGGCCCTGCTCTGCCTGAAGTGACAGCTCCACTGTGCGGATTACAAACCCGAACCCCGGGTTCCACAGCCGCAGGCGCACCCGATCCGGGAAGCGGCAGTCGGACTGGGAAGTCGCGGGGCGTCTAAGGCGGCCGTCGGGGTCGCGTCCGCCGGGTCCACCCGCGTCCGCGAGGCTGCCCCCTCCCCCTCCAGCTCCCTGAACAGCCCCACGGGCCCAGGGCAGCCGAAGCCCAGGGAAAGGGCAAGTGCCAGGCCGGGGCGAGGCGTGAGGGGCGGACACCGGGACGCCCACTCCGCAGATGGAGGCCGGGGGCGACGGCGCCGGGCCTTCAGCCCTTGGGGGCGGATACTGACCAGAGGACGCCGAGCCCAGCAGCATCGCACACAGCAGCAGCGTCAGCCCGACCCGGACCTGCATCCTGTTCTCGCCGCCCGCTGCCACTCGCTGGAGCTGTCGGCCGCCTTTGATTCTGCCACCACCAACTCAGCCGCCGCCGCCGCCGCCTTATCGCCGCTCTTCCTGCTCCAGTTTCCTCCCTCCGCCCCTTCCCATGCCGCCCTGATCCAGAGAACAGCCAATCCTCGCTCGCCGCTGTGGGCAACTCGCCCAATCGTCGTGGTTGTCCCGCCCACACGCCCTTATCCCACCCCAATGTTATCCATTGACCAATCATCGCGCGAGATTTCTACACCTGCTTTTCCGGTTGGACCACTGCCTTACCGACATGGCCCCTGATAATTGGTAGCGCCTGAATCCGAGCGAGAGTGAAGGGCTGGGAGAAAAAGAGACTCACTCAGAACTACAATCCCCACAATGAACTTCATATAATTCACTGTGCGTTTGCTCTTGGGAATCGTAGTCCATTGTGGAGCAAGCTTTACAATTGTAGGTGGGTGTGTAAATGAAGAGAATATAATCAATACCTGGGCTACAAGCAAAGGTTGTGGACCCACAGGCACAGGACCTTTTTGTTTTGCTTTTGAGACAAAATAAACATCAAAGAACAAATACTATAAGTTAAGAACTAGTAATGTGTTCAGCATCTTTCCCTACTTGTTCTACTTAGAAAATTTGAATTGAATATAGTGATGTGAACACTGAGAAAAATGCAAGACAGCCTGAAATTTTCCAGAATTTTAACTTAGACGTAAAAGATTTAAATATTTTAAAATAACCTCCATAAAACAGTACCGTGGTATACAAAAGCCAGAGTGCAACCCACTACCTGTCCTTTGTTCCCCATCCAAACCCAAAAGGAAGTCAATTGCACCCAGTCTAGATGATCTCACCACTAGTAGTCATTTTTAATTAAAGTCATCAGATAATAATCATCTGGAAAACGTGGCAACAGCTTTTGGAAAACCCTTTCAAACACTTGTCCTCATATCTCTTGCTCTGTCAATTGATCTGTTGCCTTTTCCCTTGACCAGCGTTGGAAGGCTAGGTGTGTATTTCAACAGTCACGGGTGACAGTGACGGCACTGGAGAAACAGCTGTTTTCTGTGATAAGCACCGGTTCAGGCATATACCAACTGGGCAGAAGGGCAATGACTTTTTTCATCAGCTGTGTCATTCTGCTTTCCCTAGCATACACCCACAATCAGCTGTTAGCCCTGTAGCCCGGCCAGGCCTCCCTCAGGCCTTGGGAAAGGCCCACCCTGTCTCTGTGAACTTGATGTTTTGACACTGTTGGACATTTGTCTTCCATTTTCTTTGAGAGTCCTTTTTTTTTTTTTTTTTTAAACCAGGAATAAGGCAAAAACATGCCTGCTGGTTTTTGTTCACGTCACAGAGGATGAAGGAAAGATACTACCTTATGAAAAAGTTCTCTTTCCCATTGCACCCACCTTAGCTCGTATCTCCATTTGTCATACTGACAGTGCTTCCTCAGAGGTCCTCTGATTTTGAATCATGGAGTAAAATCTGCTTTACTTTCCTTCCTTTTTAACCTTATTGATCAGCAGTTCCTATCAATTGAAACCACATAATTAAAAAAAATTTTTTTTCTTTTTCCTCTCTTACTCTCTTTGTAAATCTCATTTTTCCTTCCCTGGATGTGCTAGTTATGTACTAGCTCCATTTACTGACACCAGCCTCCTTTCGCTCTAACCTAAATCACACACAATGGTCATATTAATTTTCCTTGAACGCTCCTTTATAATACTTACTCAAGGGTTTTCAGCGACCTTTGCTCATAGAATAAAAAATATTAGAACTTCCTCCCCTCTCGAAATAGAAACGCATGTGGGCAGTTCCCTTTCGGTGAAGGACTGGACATAAACAGCCTTCCACCCAAGAAGCAGTGATTATCAGATTAGTAAAACTGGAGAAGTTCTCTGCGTAGTTAAGGCCCATCTTCTTTTTTCAATTTTGTTTTCTTATAGTTGAGGCTCTGTGCTGGGTGCTGCATAGACTGATTTCCACTTCTTTTTAGCTTCTCACAGATTTCTGCAGTCGTGCACTCTTGCCTGCCCATGGGCTCCCCTACGCTCTCCCAGCCATGCCTACTTCTTTGCCACAGCCCTGGCACTCTTCCCAATTTCACTTGAGTTTCTTCTTGGCCGAGACTTCTCCAACCCATCCTGTCTGCATTAATCTTGATTTTTTAGTATCTACCAGACATTTACAGTCTTGTCTTTTATTTATTTTTTTTTTTATTTTTTTATTTTTTATTTTTTTTTGCGGTACTGGGGATCGAACTCAGGACCCTGCACTTGCTAGGCAAGCGCTTATTCCACTGAGCTATATCCCCAGCCGTTACAGTCTTGTCTTTTAGATAGCTTACAGATTTACCAAGGCCAGAAACAATGATATGGTTCTATGTATAGACACAGGGCACTGAAACTGCTACCCATTAGCCCTAGACAATTATTGTTAATTAAGAGAGCTACTTTACTTGCCTATTGTAATTTTCAAAAGAAGGATGCAGGATAAAAGCATTTTCTGCATTGTGGAGTGTTTATAAATATTTTTACTGATTGCTTGTAAAGGATAGAAATCAATTTTATTTCCTTCATTTGAGAAGGTTTAGAGCTATTAGAGCAATAAGTGACTGACATGCTCTGAGAATCCTCACAAACTTCAAATCTCCAAAGCAGATTCAAAATATGGTATGAGAACATCAAGTTTATTAGGTCAGCCTGTGACACTGCATGATGTTTAAATAAAGATTGTGAATTCTCCATAGCCTTATCTAGTGTGAGCATATACTCCTCACAGTTCCCTGCCAATATTCTCAGCTAAGATTACCTTGTGGGTACAAAATGTTAATGTTATTTATTAATTCATAGACTTTAATATTTGCTCAGCTGCATTAACTCTATTAAGTCAGTGTTTTAGGTCATTCTCAAACATTTGCAAGTGGTGGAAAACATGCTAGCTCTCTACTCCAAGACAGCAATGGTCCCTGACAGAGGGAGGTATTAGTGCTTCATTTCCTTGTGGCACATTGTGTATTAAATGTGACTTCATTTCATTGCTGTAAATCAAGCAAGCAGCAAATGCTGAGGCCTTCCTGAAAGTGTTGAGCACATAAAGCTAGCTTGCTTTTCACTTATGGTGCGGGAAACAACTCCCAGAGTCTTTTCCTGAGAACGGAGTGATTGCCACTAACTGTAGGGGGCTGTTCCTTTCCTACACTGTTCTTATCGATCTGTTTGAGCTGGTAATGCATACAGGCTGCAAGCCTCTGTATCAAGGTATATGCCAGGGCAGGCTGATGGAGAAAGAAGCAGGGTATTTTCCTCCTAGGCTTTAGAAAAGAATGTATAGATGATGTAAACTAAAGTCATTTCTTTTTAATGCACAAATAAAATATAAATCCTTACATTCTACATACTGAGATATAAGGATGTGTACTCATTCACATTCTGAGTTTTTGAAGCAAAGGGATAATGGCATTACATATGATTATATCCCTAATAATTCACATCACTCAGGACAGTGTATGGCAAACGTAAATCAGTAATTAAATAACCTTTAGATAGCCATATTACATGCTGTGATTACAACGAATGGTTGTAAAGTTCAAAGTGTAGATCACAGAATTCAGAGAAGAGTTTTACTCTAAGTTTTGAAGCTGAAAGAAAATGAGAGAAGTGGGCCCCAGCCTATTTACCCAGTTTCATCTTGAAGGGCATTTACTTTTGGGGGTGGGAGGGTATTTTTCTTTCTTTCTGAGCAGTGTTGAGCTATGTCGGGTAAAGGGAGAGCCAATATACTTTTATATTATAAATAACTGGATGGGAATTGGGGGAGTATAATCTTTTTATAGACTTGCTAAGTCTTAGCTCTGGAGAAAGACTAGTTTAAAACTAAATTTTAGTAGTAACTTGGTTAGATAAACTTTGTAAGATGGAGGTAAACAGCTTGGAGCTCCCATTAAATTCAGAATACTTAACTCTTGAGTAGGTAATTTAATTAGTGAACATCACATTAGAAACTTAATATTCGTAATCAATCCTTCCTTCCCTCTGTCCTTTTGTCTTTCCCATAGTTTTTGAGGACTGTCAATGCTCCCCAGCAAAGAGAACTGGGAAAACACCTGTAGTTGAACCCCATGGTTCCACTACTTAATGGCATGTGGAGGAGTGCACTCCCTGGGGTATCTCAGTGAGAGAGTATTAGAAAGAAACTACAATAGAATTTGGACTTTGGCTGGATGATTTGTGGAGGGTCTAGGGAAGATAAGTTTGCCCTAGATTGGCTGCTATTAAAAGTGCTAGTGTTGTCTAGTATTCGGTAGACATAAATCAATAAGTCTTAAGGGAGGGGAAATTAGAATGGGGATAAAGTTATAATTGACAAAGAAGCAGTAGCCATTCATTCTGATCTGAGCATGGGAGGCATTTGGTATTTTGTGGGTGGCACGGGGACCTTGTTGTTGTCTGTGCTTAGAAAAATTTATAAAACGACCCTGAAGTGTCTCATCATATTCTCATGTCAGAGTAACCTGTCTTTGCTTGGTGTTTTGTGAGCTTTCTTAAATCTTATGTGAGAATAACAGTCTACTTGTGATGATGAGCAGCTTCTGAAGATTGGAGACTGTGCTTTGTTTCTCTTTCTTAGCAGCTGCTGTGTTCTACACCCAGGTCTTGATGCTGGAGAGTCAGCAGCATATAAAGTAGACAAAACTATGGTGCTTACATGTTAAACAGAAGAGAGCAAGAACAAAGTGAACAAAAAGTTTAATATATTAGAAGGCAAGAAGTGCTATGGAGGAAAAAAAAAAGAATGGAAAGGGAAGAAGACTACTGGTGGAAGGGATTTAAATTTAAAATAGGGAGGCCAATTAGGCTTTCCTGGAAAGCTCACATTTATGCAAAGATAACAAAAAAATGAGACATGATGATGTATGGTTGCCTTGGTTACTTTTTTCTCTTTGCTGAGACAAAATATCCAACACTGAAGGTTAAAGGAGGAAAGGTTTATTTAGCTCACAGTTTGTGGGAGTTTCAGTCCATAGCTGGCTCCAAGGCAGGGTGGCATGGCACAGGAAGACAGTTCCTGGTGGTGGAAGACAGCAGAAGCACCAAGGGTGGGGAGAGAAAGAGAGACAGAAAGAGGGAGAGGGAGAGAAAAGGGGTGAGAGAGGGGAGAGAGGGAAAGAAAGACAGACAGAGACAGAGAAGGGGGAGGGAGAGAGACAGGGAGCCCTCTTTGTCCCTTATATTGTATGCAGGAGTCTATGGTGATAGCACCCTGAGCAGGACCGATCTCTCCTGATATTGTATGCAGGTTACCCTCATTCACACTCATAATCCCAGTATTGGGCCATGACTCAGTCACAAACTCTAGAAGCCCACCTCCATGACTGCTAGATGAAAATCACAACAAGGGTAAAGAAATATCCAGGAACAGAGAGCAGTTTGTAAACAGCAAGACTGTATCAGCTTGTTCTAAGAACTGCAAGGAACTCTGTGGTTGGGGAAGCAGATGAGGGAGGGTTAGCAAGACACAAGGTCAGAGAGTCAGAAAAGTAATGAAGTCAGTAGCAGTGCTGTAGGGCCAGAGAGTTTAGGAATTTTAGGCCAATGTTAAGGGACAGATAGAATGTACTTTTGATGACACTGAGTGGCAGAGTGGCTTGGATAATGGTCTACTGATCTTTCTTCTCCTGCTGAGGAATTCATTAAACACATTATTTTATTAACTGCTTATAATATTAATGTGATCAATTAGGACAGTTTTATTCAAATATCTGATTCAGAGGAAATTCATAGATTAGCTAGAAATTGAGATGGATACATATAAAATAGTTATTTTAAAATCTCTGAGGAAATGAATAAAGGCAGTGCAGAGGAAATATTTAGATATATTTTAGAGAGAACTTATACCAAAAATATATGAATAATTAATAATAAACTAACAAATATAAGTAACTATGTAAATAAGGCAAAAGAAATATGAGTTAAATAACATAAACATAACATTTATTACATGTATTTATATAAAACCCTCAATAATAAAAGTACAAAAATGTAAAATGGAGCAATTAGAACAGATATTTTTCAAGGAGTATATGCAAATAGAAACATGAAAATATATTCAACATTATTAGCTATCAGGGAAAAACAAGTTGAAATCACATTAAAATATTGCTTATTCCCACTAGAATGTCTAAAATTAAAAATTCTGACTATGAAATATTGATAAAGATTTGGAGCAGTTAGAACTTGCATATACAACTGGTACGGCTATAAAAAGTTAAACCCACTGCATAAAATTTTTTGGCAGAATTTCTTGTAAATTTAGTTGTATGTACTCTTACTGTATATACCCCCTTTCATTCTTAAATATTTGTTTGAGAGAGATGAAAGGGTATACCATAAAAGTTTCATGCAAAACATGTTTATAGAAGGTATGGTACTGTTATGGTTGATATATTGTGTCAACTTGGGGAGTCTAGATGATTGGCTAAATAACTCAGCAGGGAGCCAGGGCACTCACTTTGTAGTCATCCTGAGCCTGTGCAAGAGGAAGGCATGCAGAGAGTGTGGCTATGGAGGACTACCCCCACATCCCGAGGGTGGGTAGGCTGCATTAAAAAAAGGGAACTGAGGAAGGACCGGCTGCTGGTTCTTCGGAGGAGCTCCAGTCTTCTCCTTCAGCTTGGTCGTCTCCTGGCTTCCGGTGCAGACTGTTCAGCTTCCGCCCAGGACTCTTCAGCCTTCTGGTGTAGACCCTCTGGCCTTCATTGTAGATTCTTCAGCATTCTGTTGCAGACCCATCAGCCTCCTGATAGAGACTTGCTTGGACACCGCAGTGAGCACTAGGCCTCGGGCTGGGCTCTTCAGTGTCCAGTGTGTAGACACCCTCTACATACTTCTTCATCCAAATCTGTGGCTGACCATTGTAAGTCAAACTTGCAATTTCTTGTACATTTGTATATCTTGTGTCATATCTATTTCTCTAGTAAACTCTGACTGATACAGATTTTGGTACCGGTAGTGGGGCTTGAACCCATGTTCGGTCCCAATGTTTTGTATCCCTGTTTGTACTTTTTGGAATGGTAATGTTTATTGTGTGCCATTGAATGTTGGAAGTATTTAACTTTTCATTTGTACAGGGGCCTGTAACTAAAGAGTTTGCCTTACATCTTGGAGGAGACTTGGGACTTGAACTTTTCAGCAATGCTGAAACTCTTAGGACTGTGGCCAACTCTTGCAGATGGACTAAATGCTGTTTGTATAAAGGGATGTGCACGCATCTTCAGGGGGCCAAGGGTGGAATGTTATGGTTTGTGTCTTCATGTCCCCCCAAAGCAGTCATGGGCTGGGCTTCTAGGATTTGTGACTGATCCAGGATCCAATGCTGGGATTAGGGGTGTGAGTGCTACACCCGTCCTGGGGCTGTTAGTTTGCATACAGTGTAAGGGAGGGATAGAGGCTGCTCGCTGCCCCTCCTCTCTTTTGCTCTTGCTGCTTTTGCTGTCTTCTGCCACCATGAACTGAAGCCCTCTGCCCTGTGCTGCTCTGCCTTGGAGCCAGCTGAGTAGGGACTGAGAAACCTCCATAAACTGTAAGGGAAACAAACCTTTCTTTCCTTAATTCTAGGTGTCAGGTATTTTATTTCAGCAGTGAGAGGAAAGTAACCAAGACAGGTATATTCACAATAGCGAAGTGCATGGAGCAACTTAAATGTCCACCTACTGGTGGGTGGATTAACAGAGTAATACCCAGTAATGAAGAGGAAAGTGTCAGCAGTATGTGCAACATCATGGGTAGGTCTTATGTTGCGTGAAATCAGCTGAATGGAAAAACTAGAGATCAAAGAACACATGCCTTATGATTCTATTCATATAGAACTTAAGAACAAGGGAAACTAATCTATAGCATTAGATTTCAGAATAGCTGTTGCTAGTGGTAAAAGCTGGCAGGGAAAACATTGACCAGAAAGGGGCAGGAAGGAATTTTTAGGCGATGGGTGTTCTATAATCTGATTTGGCTGCAAGTAATATGAGTGTATATATTAGTCAAACTCATAAAACCATGTCTTTAAGATACATGCATTTTACTCTATGTTAATAATGCCTTTAATATGTAGAATAAGGACTCCACTTTAAAAATGTCCATGTTCAAATCCCAAAGCAGTGCATATGTACTCTGCATAGGCACAGGCACTTTGCTGATGTGGTTAATTCAAGGCTTTGGAGATGAAGAGACTGTCCTGCATTCTTTGGACAGCTGCTAAGTGCAGTTACAGATGTTCTTACAAGAGAGGCAGGAGCACCAAAGTCAGAAAGACAAGATGTGATGCCATTATTGGAAAGGAACAAAGTCAAAGAATGAAGACAGTTTCCAGAATCTGGGGAAGGCATAAAGTGGATTATTGCTGAGACCCTCTAGAAAGAACACATCTGACCCACAATATCTTCTCCTTCAAATCAGAGCCATTGTTCCTGGCTCACCTCTCAGATCTGTAGTGAAAAGTAAAAGCAACAGGAAAAGAAAATGCTGACAACAACCCCCTCTCCAATTATAAGGTCTTATTTTTATGCCAGATTTTTGTCCAGCATACATACAGAAATGAACAGGCAGTGTGAATTCTACTCTCTGTATGTAGGGTAACTGAAGGGTCAGAGAGTACTGTATATGGAGAATTTCTTACTAGTCTGTTTCTGTTGACTTTTTCAAATAAATGTTTTATTCACAACAATTTAAGACATATTAGAAGTTGTAAAATTATGTTCCTGTTCCGTTTACAGGGGTGGCCACCTATTTCTGTTGATTCTATTCCTGCTACCATTCTGGAAGATGCGCTGAGTTTCTCATCACAATAACTAAGGTTTGTTTATTCAACGGATCCTGCAAGGCCGTGGAAGACTTTGAATGTCTCCCAGGTGGCTAGAGTGTTTTCCTGTGCTCTGGTGCGCTGCAGGTTGCTGAAGTGCCCAAGTAGAAGAGATATGGAGTGTAGAGCCTGAGAATTTTGAAAAATTCAAGCCAGTTACTTCATGGGTTAATTTTTCTTTTTAAGGGGCAACCAGGAGAACCAGCAGGCTCTGTGGTTCAGGATTCCAGACTTGACACAAGATTTTTTGCCCAGCAGGTAAGTAACAGTGCCTGTGCTAGTCAAGCCATTGTAAGTGTGCTGTTGAAGTGTACCCACCAAGATGTCCATTTATGAGAGACACTGTCAGAATTTAAGGAATTTTCCCAAAGTTTTGATGCAGCTATGAAAGACTTAGCATTGAGCAATTTCAGATGTGATTCAACAAGGGCACAACAGTTTTGCCAGACAACAAATGTTTGCATTTGATGCAAAGACATCAGCCAAAGAAGAAGTTTTTCCCTTTGTCAGCTGTCTTCCCGCGAATGGTAAGTTGTATGAACTGGAGGGATTAAGAGAAGGACTGGTCGGTGTGGGTGCCTGCAATCAAGGTGACTGGATCAGTGCAGTGAGACCCCTCACAGAAGAAAGGGCACAGAAGTACAGGGAGGGTGAGATTCAATTTCACTTGATGGCCATCGTGTCTGACGGAGAAATGATGCATCAACAGGAAGTAGTGGAGTTACGAAGACAACGTGCAGAGCAGGAGCCCCTGGACACAGACCGGGGTAACGATATGTTAAGCGCTATTCAGTCAGAGGTGGCCAAAAAATCAGACGCTTATTGAAGAAGAAGTACAAAAATTAAAAAGGTACAAGATTGAAAATATCAGAAGGAAGCATAATTATCGGCCTTTCTTTATGGAATTGTTAAAGACTTTAGCAGAACACCAGCAGTTCATACCACTTGTAGAAAAAGCAAAAGAAAAACAGAATGCACAAAAAGCTCAGGAAACCAAATGAAGAGGATGTTTTGGGATATGTACACAGGTCTACATCTAAACTCACTCTCACGGAAACCAGTAGTATAAGGAACCTTGAGCAGTGTCCCAATTGACTCAGTGCATGCTTGGCAAAAGTACCAGTGTATCTTGACTGCAATGTATGGATCCATAAACTTTATCCCCACGTGCAGCATGTGGATGTAGTGCATATTAAATAAAAGCAATACTAAGAGTGCTCGTCCAAATTCAATGATTTGACGTTGGAGCTGAGAACTCCTGTTGATACCCTGGATGTATAACTATAGTCATGAACCTTGGCAATGCACAAATGCTATTCTCTATCTGTTGTTCTAATTGATCTTTTGATTTTTTTAGCTTCCAGTTTATAAATGTCAGCTCTAAATTAAGTGGAATCTTCTGTTTCTTATCATTGATGTAAAATCAGTATTTCTGTCTTTGATATGTTTTGAGGCCCTTAAAACTGAAATTATCTTACACGGGTTATTTGATTTTCAAGCAGATCATTGAAAAGAATGCAGGTACAGTTTCTAGTGGTTTTCACTCATGCCAATAGAAAAGGCAATAAATATTTCAATTTTATTTCATCAAACTTTCTTGAAGTATTTGGAGTTAATTGTATCTAGAAAAGTCTGGATATTGTACTTCAAAAGAAAATTTCAGATTAAGAACAAATTGTGAATCTTGAAGAGTTTTGGCATTACTCTCCATTGGACAACCTTTATTCATGCTGTTAAACTGTATATTGAAAATTATAAGTTTGACTGTTTATCTGCTTTTTAAAAAATGGCAGTGGTAGGAGAGAACTGTCTGTGCTAATTTGAACAAAATTAGTAAAGCCCACAGTTTCTAAGAGTCATGTACAATTTGTTCATAACATTATATTTTTTCTCTTTTGGGAGTTACTCTGATTTTTATTTTGTAAATTAATATTGTACTGTATTCTTGTTTTTAAACTTCTTTTCTAAGTTAAACTTCAAAGGACATTTTATAGAACTTCTTTTTATAAAGGAACTAGTCTATGTTTTTCTTTACCAAGTACATTTTTAAAGTTGGTAAGTGATCTTTTAAATATCTTATTATTTATTGTAAAATAAATTCATACTTTATTTCATTAAGTAGAATGTGTAGCCATCTTCCAGCTTTAACACATGACTTTTAAAGGATTTTTTTAAAGCTTACTAACTGTGACTTTATTAAATGATTTAGAACCAATATGAGGAAACCTAGGAGAAATTCAAGAAGAAAAATTAATGAAATAGTTTTCATAAGTAATTTCAGTTGAAGGTAATAAAGAAGTACACATAGTTTTTTAGTTATTGGTGGGTCATCATATTTTGGTCTTGATACAATAGTAATTATGGAGTATTGCAAAGCTGTCATACAATTTTCAAAATTTATCTTAGGCTCAATTTGATCTTATTCATTTAATTTCTATAATTTTATTGAGGGTTAAATAAAGCAATAAAAGATTTGTGGAAAATAGTATCTAGTAATCAAACCAGTGGAATAGGAGAGAGGACCTAAAAACAGATTTATATTTTTCTGATCACTTGATGTTTAACAAAGGTGAAGAAACAATCCAACAGGGAAGGAAAATCTTTTCAACAACTGGAGGCAGAATAATGTAGCTGAATACCCATGTGGGGAAAAATGAACCGTGATGCCACCACCTGAGCAAACTGAACTTGACTTGGATCATAGACCAAAATGGAATAGCTAAAGAGCATAAAGCTTTTTTTTGTAGGAAGCGTAGGTGCATATCTTTGTGATATGTGGGTGGCCAGAGGTTTCTTAAATCACAGAAAGCAATACCCCTTTAAAAGATCCAAAATTTAAGACCATCAAAGTTAAACACTTGTCATGGAAAAATACTGTTACTGAGAGCAACTAGTATCAAATGACATTTATAAAGTAGCTTCATAAAACTAGGTTAATAGATGTAAGAGTTTTTTCTTGTCTAATTCTGATAAAGTTTCTTGATAGGAATTCCTATACATAAGAATGATTTATTTTTCTGCTTCTTTAATCATTATAAATGCACTGTGACACTTCATGGCTATTTCTGCTTGTGTATAAAGAAGTAGGACTGCTCATAAAAAGGGTTTGTTTATTAAACCTACTCTTAGCACTGTGGTAGGCACTTTGCATGTATTATATCATTGAAGCCTCCCATCCTGTATTATGGAATGATTTAGATACAGTTATGCATTTTGCACAAAATATAAATACAGCTGTTTATATGAGGGATGTAAACTGCATAGAGATAGATATATCTCTGTAAATGCAGAAAAGCTCCTCATGAGAGAGGCAATAGTGGGAGGTAAGAAAACTGGAGACCATTCTGACACTGTGAGCATCTTAAGCCCTTCTTAAAAGGTAAAGTGATTAGTTGGCAATTTTGGGCAAAAGTTAATCAGGGCATTATGTCCTTGAGTAGGCAAATCAAATTCAATTATTTATAGGTTCTCCAGAAAATGTGGGAGTTTAGTTTTGAAGCAGAAGCTCTCAGTGACCCGTTCCCACTTCCTTTGTTAACTCCTGCACATGTATGGACCTGGTCTGCACCATTTCCCTCATCAGCGCACCTCCCTTCTCAAGCTGAGGACCTGATTTGACTATTTGGTAATGATTAAGTCCCTTCCCAGTTAGGGTAATTCATACTCTCATTCTTTTTAAAAAGTTTTTTCTACTTTCATCGTCACCACTTAGCCATGGCCCTTATTAACTCATGTTCCATGACTTGCAGATAGAATCATCACATTCATTTTCCTCAAACCATCTTGCTTAAGAAGTTATAAGGATTTCCTTTGTGCAATGAGTTCCAGTTCCCTGCTTGACTCCCCAGAATCTTTCCTTTTTCCTCTCTAAATCTCCAATCATATTTCTCTCTTTCCCCTCTTTTATGCCTTGTGTCTAGATGTACCCCGCAAAGCCTCATTTGTGGCAGGCCAGGCCAGGCCAGGCCAGGTCAGGAAGATAGGAGGTGTGATCAAAAAATATAGTGAATGTTTAAACTTAAAAGAATCTTTACAGTAAAAGACACATTGCCATTAACACCCCTCAGAATACTCCCTCACTTCAAACACACTTGTCCCATCTTCCTTGGCATTTTCTGAAGGAATTTTAGGAGTCCTTTTCGCTTCTCTAGTTGAGCTGTCATGACTGTCTCAATGTCTTGAATCAATTCCAAATGTTCACTTTTCATGGTCATTTTGACTTTGGGGAAGAGCCAAAAGTTGCATGGTGCCAGACCTGGTGAATAAGGTAGGATGTTTTTACAGGTCCGCCTTTCCACTGGATGGTGCGAGGTAACAGCAGTTACCTTCTTTTTGATCATGCCGTGTAAAGACATGAAAGAAGACTTCTCTAACTGCTTCAGAAATTGGCAGGAATGATGCGATAAGTGTGCCGGAAGAGAGGGGGATTAATGACCATATGTCTTTTATTGTAGTAATTTTAAAAAAAATTTAAACATTCACTGTACATGTTGACCACATGGACATGTTGTAGGTAAAGGAAGCCCCAAACCACATCCACAGACCTGATGAACTGCAGTGAAGAAAAACAGAAGAGTGTTCATGACCTGCTTGCCCTCCTTACAGAGCTCTGTTGTGTGCTTCTCTGGGGACCTCTGTGTTGGCAACTATCATAAATTCTCTTCTAAGTCAGGAGAAACATTCCTTCCATGAGTGATAGGTTTGAGAATAAAGAAAGGCCATGCCTTGCTTTCTGCTCAGATCTTTTGAGACCTGAAAGTCCATAGTCTTCTCAAACTTCCAGGCACACAAAAGCTGTGAAGATGGGGACAACAGGATATCTAGGCACAGGGGACCCAGCGTGTGCCTGGCGTGTGGAGAGGATCTGAATGTTCTTATGTATCTGGGGAAAGAGAGGGGAATGTGAAAACCAGGAGACTGTTTCTTGGAATTGGGAGAGTGAGCTGCCAAAGCCATCTGTGACAAAGCCATATGGCTGATGCCTTTTAGAATCTTTGGGGTCATAGCGCCAGTCCGAGAACCAGTTCAGCTGGGCAAGGTCACAGGCATCGCCAGTGCTAAGAACAGACAATATATTACACAAGAACCCTCCAGCGGATCCAGAATGTTCCCCGTCCCACATACTGGATGCTACTCTGTGACTGAAATTTTTAAATTTAATTTTATTTTTTTATTAAAAAAAATAAAAGTACAAAAACATATTAACAAACAGACACCAATTAGCATAAAAAATAGTACAATCACAACTGATCTATAAACAAGGTGACATGGTCTCAACAGTGGTTATTGCTTTATCCATTGATATCTTCGAAGTGTAAATATATGAACCAATATACAGACATGCAAAATTGGTCAGACCATTAATCCTCTCAACAACAGAAAAACACAATAACCAAACATCCAAAGACAGAAAACAAAACAGGCAAACAACAACAACAACAACAACAACAACAAACACCAATAGTTGCTGCTGTACATATTGATATCTTCAAAGTGTGTGCTCAGGATATCACATACAGACATACAATATTGATCAAATAACCCATCATCAATTATTCCTTAGCATTCAGTGATATAATACAATAGTAGAACCATGTTAGCCCTCCTGCATATATGTATATTCATATATACATACATACATTTCTGTCTCTTTCTTTTCTCCTTTCCCTCATCCCATCTGTTCTTTGTTTTTGAACACATTTCCTTCATGTCTCTTAGTTTATATTCCCACGCTCGGGTTCTTACACCAGAGATACAATACATTGCCTGCACATGTATCGCTGATTTATTTCACTTATGAGTATGGACTCCAGTTTTGACCACTTGCCTACAAAGTCCCCAAAACTGTCTTTCTTTGTAGCTGAATAATATTCCATTATATAAAAATGCCACAACTTTTTAATCCAGTCTTCTGTGGATGGACACTTGGGTTGCTTCCACATTTTAGCTATTACAAATTGTGCTGCTATAAACATGGGTGCACATATATCAGAGTGATATGATGCTTTCAGATCTTCTGGGAAAATACCCAGAAGAGGAATAGCTGGTTTGAATGGAACCTCTAGACCTAGTTTGCTGAGAAATCTCCAAACTGCTCTCCACAGTGGTTGCACCAGTCTGCATTCCCACCAGCAGTGTAATAGAGTCACTACTTCTCCACAGCCTCGCCAGCATCTGTTATTGGATGACTTTTTCATACTGGCCAGTCTTACTGGGGTGAGATGAAATCTCGGTGTTGTTTTCATTTGCATTTCTCGAATGACTAAGGATGTGGAACATTTTCTCATATATTTATTTGCATTTGTATTTCTTTGTCTGAGAATTGTGTATTCATCTCAGATGCCCATTTCTGGATTGGGTCTTTGAATTTGGACAGGTACATGTTTTTTAATTCTTTGTATGTTCTAGATAGAAGACCTTTGTCTGAGGGACAGCCAGCTAGGATTTTTTCCCAATTTGTGGGTTTTCTTTTTACTTTACTGGTGATTTCTTTAGATGTACAAAAACTTTTCAGTAGGATGAGGTCCCAATTACTGATTCTTTGCAGTGTTTCCCTTGCAGTTTCAGTTTTGTTCATGAACTCTCTGCCTACTCCTATGTCTTCAAGATTTTTACCTACTTTCTCTTCCAATAGTTTTAGAGTTTCTGTTTTAATGTTGAGGTCTATGATCCATTTTGACCTGAGTTTGGTGCATGGTGATAGACTGGGGTCTATTTTCAGTTTTCGGCAAGAGGCAGGCCAGTTTTTCCAGCACCATTTATTAAATAGGCCTTCTTTTTTCCACTGTGTTTGGTTGACCCCTTTGTCAAATATTAGGTAGCTGAGTGTGTTTTTCATTGTGGTTGCATCTTCCAGTCTGTTCCATTGATCCTCAGGTCTGTTGTTTAGCCAACAAGGTTAATTTTATTACAGTAGCTTTGTAGTATATTTTCAGGTCAGGGATTGTGATTCCACCTGACTTGTCCTTATTGCCCAGGATTGCTTTTGCTATTCTGGGTCTCTTCTGGTTCCAGATGAATTTGAGGCATATTTTCTCTAGATCTGTGAGGTATGTTAACGGTAGTTTGATGGGAATTGCACTGAATCTGTACAAAAGTTTTGGTACTATGGCCATTTTTACAATGTTAGTTCTTCCTAACCATGAGCATGGTATGTTTTTCCATTTATTGAAATCCTCTTCAATCTCCTTTTTCAGAGTATTGTAGTTTTCACTGAATAAATCTTTCACATTCTTTGTTAGATTGATTCCTAAGTATTTCAGTTTCTTGGTTGCTATTGTAAAGGGTATGGTTTCCTCAATTTCT
>PVLD010002756.1:0-157571 GCA_004027595.1 Dinomys branickii | reverse complement strand
TGGTTTTTGTGGTTTTTTTTCTGTTGTTGAGAGGATTAACTGTCTGACTAAATTTGCATGTCTGTATATGGGTCCATACATCTACAATTCGAAGATATCAATGGATAAAGCAATAACCACTGTTGAGACCATATCACCTTGTCTATAGATTAGTTGTGATTGTACTATTTTCTATGATAATTGGTGTCTGTTTGTCAATTTGTTTTTGTACTTTTATGTTTCTAAAATAAAAAAAAAAAGAGAATCACTAAAGAGTGCTTAGTTAAGACTGCAAGAAAATTTCAACATCAGAATTTCTCTCAAATTATTTATCTCAAGAACTATAGGGTAATGCCCATAGATGAAGATAATGTGTTGAAGTTCAAATCTATTTGTCAGTTATCCTCACAAAACTAGTAGAGGACATTTTTAATTGGTATTTTCAAATCTCTCTTACATTCTTTAAGTGCTGAAATGTAGCTTAGAGTTTAGTCACTTTTCTTTCAGGTCAGATTAATATTTTTGTCAAAAGATAGAACCTTCATAGGGAACATAGCCTACCCATTTATAACCTCGTCTTTAAGCAGCTATTGAATGGCAAATTATACAACTGCCTATCTCAGCTCACAGCCTTTCAATTCTTACACATAACTTCACCTCTTTTTGCCTTTGTGGGAATCAGAAAATATTAGCATATGTGATACAGGTTGCATTAAAATGCTAAAATGGAGACTGAGAGTTATCAAGAGAGCTATAGAAGGAAAGGCAGGAGAATTCCGAGTGCATGGTGTGTGGGTTAAGT
The DNA here is from genome assembly GCA_004027595.1 of Dinomys branickii. Lineage (NCBI taxonomy): Eukaryota > Metazoa > Chordata > Mammalia > Rodentia > Dinomyidae > Dinomys > Dinomys branickii. Next base: position 156,790 of record PVLD010002756.1, on the reverse strand, counting down.
GTAGGGTGGGAGCCTGTTTACTTGAACACTTTTGTACATCCATGCATACATAATTTGTTTGCAACTTGACCTTTCTTTTCCTTGAGGAAGGACACAGGAGGCATTCCTAGACGGGTTCTTCATATTTCCTTGCTTGAGAAGTAGCTCAGATCTAATTTTTTTGCAGGTGCTAAATAAAATCAGAACGAAGCTAAACAGATGGTCACACCTCCCTCTTCTCATCTCAGTTAGCTTGATTAAAATGGTCATTCTTCCAAAACTTGCATATCTTATGCAAATGCATCAAATATTTCTATAAACCATATGTCCAATATCCTAACTTAAGCGTGAATAGATTTATGTGAAAAGTTAATATTGATGTCCAATCTAATAATGCACTCACCGAGATTTCAAAGGAATTCTGTTGGGTTATTCTGGTTTGGCAAACACCTACAAAATGTAGAAAATTCTATGGAAATGATTAACATATTCAATCAGTGTTGTATACAAGAAGAACTAATCTGGACCCTGGAGTAGTTAACTGTGGATGTGACTTACTCATAAATTAAATGTTTTGTCAAATATAGCAAAATCACATTTTGGCCCTAAGCAAAAACAAAAGTGTCTTCCTAACTTAAAAATATAACTATGTCTCTTTCCCTTTGAGCCACATTTCAGCCAAATCAACTTCTGCCTGGATCTACGTTGAACAAGCAGATCCAGAGTCTGGATGAATGGGCTGTCAGGGTGCAGTCTCTGCTGCTGTGGCTGACATGCTTGAAGTGAACTGAGTCGATCAGTCTTCCAGGCATAGTGTAGACACAGCTATAAAGACGGAAAGGACAAAACACTTCTCTACTCCCCCTACCCTGCAAAACTGCAAAGGCAGGTGGCCTATTTCAGACACACTTATCTGTGTTATTATGATGCATACATAGGGAAGAAAGCAGCACAATTTAATCAGAGGAACCTGCTTTGGTATTCTATATAATTTTCAATAGAAAGAGTTCGGAGTGGACACCAAAAGATCCTACCTCATAGGTTCTAATTTAATCACAGCAACATCAATCTATTTAGCACCTATGAAGAGAGTTTAAATTGCCATTGCTAAACAAAATCTATTTGGAGATACTTTAAAATATCCAGCCTAAAAACACAGATCAAGTGAATAACTGAGTAAATGAATTTTTGCTTGCTCTTTCCTCCATCACTTCACAGAGGATTTGTTCCTCTATGTAAATAGTAGGCTAAGGGCACATGAGTCTGTGTGTCTTTCTTCTTGCTTATGTTGCCTACAGAATAACCTCAGACACGGAATCTGTGTAGCTGCGTGTATATATATGCACGTATTCCTCTGCCTAGCTCTACCACCTGGCTACACGCGCTGTCTGTGACAGTGCCTTCCATTTCTCTTCATCTATCCTCCTACCTGCCCATCTATCTCCACCGTCTGTGATCATCTCACTATGTATCTGTCTCTGTACTCTCTGCCATTATCTACTTTCTATCCCAGATGCAACTACCTGTTTATCTTCCTGCTAACCTGCTTTGGGGATTACCTCTAAAATTAGGAGCATCAATAATCAATAAGGTAACAGTGAGAAAGGTGTAAAACAAGAACATCTGTTCTCTGATTGCATTAAGTGTAAACGAAGCTGCTATTTCTTACTAAACTATCCCAGGACTTTGTTTCCTAGAGGAAACCACAGAAATGCTCTGTCATCCCAACCTGGACTACCCACACCTTCACCTTACCTTTGGGGATAACCAGCCTTTGGAATTCTTGCATGTGTTTCTTCCATGTAGTGTTTCCTCTCCTCACGTGTTCCCCACACCCTGCTAGACCTCTCTTCTCAACCAATTTTTTGGCTTGGACCCTTCCAGTAGGCCAGTGGAGGGAACCAGGTCTGTAGTTTCAGGGTTTGGAGGGACTCCTCACCTAGTGCTGGTTCTGGACAACTACAGTGCTACCTTGATTCATGAACTTAGTTTGTTCTTCAGGTTGGGAAAAGATGACCATTTTGTGCCTGTATGGGAAAGATGGCCACACTTGTGTCTGTGTGGGTAAAATGGCTGTAGTCTTGTTTGTCACCTGATGCGGTGTCTCCGAACAAAAGCAAAATTTTTCCAAGCGCTTCTGTTTACAAACTGAGTTCTGTTAAATGAAAGCATTCGTGAACCAAAGCACCACTGTACTTCAGCACTTTGGGTCTTTGGCTCGGAGCCTGTATGAGGGTACCAATATCTCACTATAGAGGGAGTTTGGAACTAAACTCAATAATCTATGTGCAAGCACTCAATAATTACCTTTTGTCTGGGAAAATATTACTATTTTGATAATCATTTGTTAAATGTATATAGTGTACCTGGAAGGATTCAAAATGGTACATATTTCTAGATGGAAACATCGTTACTGATTTCATTGATTCAGATTCCTGAATGCCTGAATTACGTGTTTGCCTGCATTTAGGAAATTAAGAGAGATCTATGTTGCAGAGGGATTCTTGATTATTTAATTGGTATTGTCAAATATTCTATTAATTGGTCTCAAATCCAATTATCTTTGAGTTCTAAGGCAAAGCATAAACTTAGTTATTGACAAGAACAGAGGTCACTAAAGCCATCCTGTCCTGGAACCCCAGCATATATCCTTTATTAGAGGAAATAATGAATATACTCCCACTCTAAGCCTCAAGGCTAATTACTGATCTTCCTCATTAAAAACCTGTGATTTAAAAACAAATCTACATTCAATCAAATATCTCATTAAACTAATTTTAAAATATTTGGCAAAATACACCATTAGCAGAAATGTTGTACACTGTTCACCTTTATTAATTAATTAACCAGTCTACTTTTAGTGCCTATTTGGTTGCTTTCCAACTAGTCTACAAATAATAAGATAAATAATAAGTTAATAAGTTTATAATAAGTTAAACCTTCCCAGAGTCAATAACAGAGATAGGCTACCGAAAATCTATGCTTCTCAATTTATTCATCTTATTTTCTTTTTTTACATTGCAAGTAAAGTTCTGCAGTGCAATTTCAAAAAAACAGGTTATCATCTGAATGAGAGAAAATTCTTTTGTTGTTAACATAGCTAGTGATTTATTCATGCCGTACTTAGTATAGATCCTTTATCAGGCTAAAGCCCCTGGAGGTACTTCTGATTTAAACATTAGAATTTATTTTGCTACCAGGGCTAAACCTGATAGCTCACATTACATGCACACTGCCTTGTAACTGGTACATGCGAAGTTATTAGTCTATTGTTTCTGAGTGGCTTCCACATAATTCTACCAGGGCCTTCTAAAGATAAAACACCTTTTCAACCACTGTAGTCATATATTCAGTCAAGTCATCACAATCAGTGGAGATGGACAACTTTAGTCATTGAAACGGTACTGCTATGCAGGTGTTAGTTGGGATAGCTGCATGGCAGTAAGTTTCAATGAATAAAACCTGTTAGTCATCAAAGCATTTCCCTTCACAATCAGTAGAGATCGACAATTATAGTCATTGGAACTGTACTTCTTGGCTTGTACCTCAGGCCTGTCACTTGGACCACAGCTATAAACTAAGTGTAAATTCAAAATATCTTCAGTCATACTCATGCCCCAGCCAGTACCTGTGGGATGAGTTTTCCTGAGATACAGAATGTCCATGTAAGGGATCCAGGAACTTAATGTACTTTATATAAAACAAAAGTGGTACTGATTAAGGTGGTATGCTCTGAATGATTTATTCTCCAGAAAGAGCAGAAGTTCTCTTTAGGACTTCAAAAGATGCTTGTAATCATTAATGTCCTCTTCCATGTATTCTAAGTTTGACTGAAATCCCGGGCTTAGTATGCTTTCTTCATTGACAAACCACAGCTGAGACACAAACGAGGTAGGAAAATTCAGATTGCTTCTATCTTCTTTCCACTGGGAACTTTGCTTCTTCCCACTATGCCCCCACCAGTTTTCCAAATGATTTCCATAATTCTTTCAATAGGTCCCAATCTCTCAGACACAGTGTTCCAAAATCTTACCATCACGTGGCTAGAGGAAGTGCCCCACCTCCCAGCGCAGTTCCAACCTGGGACCCAACTGCCACATTCAGCCACCTTTCCTGCAGTTTTGTTCTCTGTGGCTTAGTGGGACCCATGCGCCCATACTCATGGTGGGGTTTAGGCCAGCCCATGGAAACCCAGAAGGACACTGATGGGCATGGGAGGCTCACATACGAATTATGTAGAAGCCACTCGGTAAGAAAGACATTTTTGAACTGTTCAAATTGGCAAGTGTCTGTCTTGTGAAATTTCCTCTGTTTCCTGTAATAGAACTCAACTTCTCCTCCAAAACCTTACACAGAGTGACTTACATAAGGAGTGTGCATGTGGAGAGTCAGCCCCTGGTGTTTCATAACTTGGCTTTGGCAACCATGTGGTAACAGGATTCAAATATTTTGCAAGGTAGTAACTTGTGATGATAAGTGGTATTAATAAGTCCTATCAGAGCTCCCTAGCTTATGACTGAATCAAGCAAACTCACACCCCCAGAACACTGACTATAATAACAGATTATTGTGAAATAAATAAATACAGTTTTTAGCAGGCTTTTTACTGAACTGAAATGAAAATTTGTCATCTTTAGCTGTGGTTGGAAGTTAATGTCTAACCAATAGATCCTACTCAAGAAATTGTTTTGTATTTATATTTACAGTCCTGGGATTATCACAGGAGACTCTAGTCTTTTTAGTTTTTTAAATGATGTTAAAAATAATAAATTTATTTGGGGCATGAGAAATCATTTTCATCATTATTGTGGGTTTTTTTCAGACTCACTGCATATATATCTGAAATCCCAAATTCCAAATGAAATATCTTCAATTTCTTCGGAGTCTAATTGCTGGTCTGCCGCCCACATGTCCGGTCCCCATTTAGGGGCTATGTCTCTCTTTCTGTGGCTGAGTTTGCTATCAGGCTTACTGTTCATTATCTTAGTCTTCTTATCATTTATCTCCATCACAGTTCTTGCCTAAGTGGCTCTTTCTCCGCTCTGTAACGCTTCTGCTCAGATCTTACTAGAAAGCGTCTCAGGAGATCCCTAGAACTCTCGCTCTTTTCATGGGCCGATGCTGGCTGCAGGCTTTTGTCCTGTTACAGATTCCTAGCAGGATAACCTGATTGATTTCCAGTATTACCCCTGTGATGCCCTGCAGAGATCAGAGATGAAATAAGCAGTGTGGAGTTGATCTGTGGGCATTTGGAAGCCTAGTGCAGCTACTGCACACTGTGCCTGAGACAGCGGCCCAGGAAGAAGGGGCTCTCTGGGGTGTATGCAGCCTTTTGCAAGCAGCAACCTGCTGCCCACCCGTGTGGCTCCTGAGCTATACTGTGTCTTTTCACACACCCGCAGACCCTGGAAGGGCCTATTCCCTGCCAACACAGAATGGTGGCTTGACACCCAGTCCTCCCTGTGGCCATGCCCTGCTCACTATCCAGTCTCCATTGCCCTTCTGGTCCCTGGTCTGTCATCCTCCTGGTATACTGACACTGTGAGATTCTACTCCCTTTGTCTGCTCTCGGTTTGAGAGCAAAATGAGCAGACTCCCTGCACCCTAACCCCACTCCACGACGGGGCCTCGCTGAGTTCTTCAGCTGATCTCTTCCTAATTTGACCTACTGGGGAGACTCTTCTGATATCTACACCTTTAACTCATCGCTCTTTTCAATCTGCTCACTAAGGAAATGGGAATGTAGCGGAAAGAGCACAAGAGGCGGAGTCGGAGAGCTAAGACTCATCTGGTGCTGGTTTGTGTAGTTCGTGCATCTCTGCCTATTTACCTGGAAACCGAACTCAAGGGCATCTATTCAGTGAGGCTGTTGGTAAAGTCTGAGTGGGATCCTTAGAAGAGACATTACATGATGGAACTGAGATCAAGGCCGGTAATCAACAGCTCATTTTCTACCCTTCTCTCCCCTCTCCATCCCTTTGCTGACCTATGCTCCAGCTTCCCATGTCTGGGGACTCTTAGCTTTCAAGGATTCCAGGGTCTTCAGAGTCTCCTCCTGTCTATGATGCTAAGATTCATTTTAAGCAATACTGAACCATTACTATGAGTCAAGCACAATTTCACCCACCTTGTGTGTTTTCTCATTTAATCCTCTGAACTGAAGCCCTAAGAACACAGGGCTTAGAGAAGCAGGCCCACTGTACCTGTGAGTAAAGGTTTCCAGGTGCCGCATGGCACCATCATGTTTGTTTTCTCAAGTGTTACCTGAGGCTTACAAGGGAGAGGAAGGTGAGGCACTGCCGGTTAACTGGGGATAGCAAGAAATTAAAGCCTGTAGAGAAAGCATCAGGAAGGAGGAGAGATAGTGCAGAAAATCTGTGAAGGTAACCATTCCCTTTCGGACCGTCAGTGTGTTCCCTACACCTTCAGTTTGTAAAATCTTTTCAGCAAAATGAAGGTGGCTCTGAATTCTTGACTTTCCTCTGCACCTCTCTTCTGAAGCATGGCCTGCCCCGCCTGCAGGTGCAGCCATTTGGATTTAGAGTGTTATAACAAGAAATCTAATAAGACATTTTGTTACAGCAGATACCTGTTGAGTGGGAGTGGGGACCAATCCATTTATCCTGGGAGTTGAGATTCTCTGTAGAGGGCTAGGACATTATCAGCTCTGTACCCAGGTCTGCAGAGGGGTCCTGGGAGAGATCCTCACATCACTTTCCCCTCCAGGCCCTTGGCCTTTGTGCACTGCAGCTTCAAATCTACAAATGTGGCTGCTTCGCAGGATGACAGGCCTGTGGCAGCTTACTGAGCACACAGCAAGCTCTATGGCAGCTCACCAGAGGAACTTTCTTATAGGCATTAAACAGCTCATGACACCTTTGCCGACTTTCTTCGTGGACCCTAACTATGACTCCAGGACATCCTACAGTCCCAGAAAGACAGGGCTCAGCCGACCAGGAGCATGGTCATGTGGCAGGTGCCCAGGAGCCCTTCCAGCTCTCCATTGGTCTCCAAAGAGCAGATAAGCGCTTGCATAAAGGTCTTAACTAGCCCTGTTTCTTCCTTCTTCTTGCCTTTCTTGTGAGGCAAGGCCCTCCACCAAACTCAGGCCAGCCCCTCATCTGTGCGCCAGACCACCTTCAGCTAGACTTATTTGGAACACACAAGGTATCTTTTTTCTTTCTTCTGTTTTCAGCTCGTCTCTAAAGAGCATGCCTTGCCACCAGAGTTTAAGCCTGCATACACAGCAACTCTCAGAACAGCGTAAGAGCTCTCCCTCTCCTACCTCTCTCTTCTCTCTTGTGCAGCTGTATACCTTTAAAGAGTGCTCTGTACCCCATTTTCACTCCTTACTCATTTTCCTATAATAATATCTTCCATTTTATTTCCATTTTTGTTGCTTTGTTCTTAAATAGAAGGAGCATGGTCGCCCCATGACACCCGGCTCGCACAGAACTCAATCTGTTTGGTCACCTTTTCTTGTCCTTTGCTTTGCTTTAACTACGCTGTGCTCTGTTGCTCAACTTGCTTTGCCATGTGGTCTCTTCCACTGCCTCGCATTTCTTTGTCTAACCTTTAAATAAGAGATGAACTGAAGGATTTATCCAAAATCCACTCGTGATCTAATTCAACCAGTATCTTCCAGTGCCATCCATATATGTGGAGATTGCAAATTTCTCTCTCTCAACCCAGACCCCTCTTCCAGCTTCAGGAAAGTTTAACCAGCTCTTGGTTGTTCTGTTTGAGAGCGTCCGGGCACTGCAGCCTCAGCACTCACAGAATAAAACCGAGCTCTGCCCTCCTCAGAGGTGCTCCTCCTCTAGAGCACTTACCACAGTTAGAAACTGGTATCTGGCTGGGTGTGGTGGCGCACGCCTGTCATCCCAGCACTCAATAGGCTGAGGCAGGAGGATCACTGCGAGTTTGAGATCAGCCTGGGCTACAAAGTGAGCTCAAGGCCAGCCTGAACTGCACAGAGACCTTGTCTCAAAAAGACAAAGCAAAAAGAAAAAGGTATCCGATTACTTTGAACAGCCGGGAATCTGGAAGACATCCAGTAGTCAGCCCCTCTCTATCTCTGTGTCTCTCTGTGTCTGTCTCCATCTCTGTCTCTCTGTCTCTGTCTCTCTCTCCTCCCCTCTGTCTCCTTCACTCCCTGTGCCATATATCACGACACCCCATTGATTCCACCTCCTAACGACTCTTTTTCTCCACCAGCATTTCCATTGCATCCTCTGTATCATCACCTCTTGGCTTCTGTCTTCCGCTCTCATTTTTGTTCCACTCCACTGTTCTGCACGTGTGCTTGAAGGAGTCGTTTAAACATCCACATCTCTATCATATTTAATCGTCTTCAATGGCTTTCCCGTAGGCTTGCGAATAAGGTCCGTATCCTGAACTTGCTGACAGGCCCTCTGCCTTCCCTGCTCTTAGCTTCTCCGTTTCCCCTCCCACAGCCCTTTTCTCTGTCCCTTCTGAACCTCAGGAGACTTCCTCCCTCTCAGAGCTCTCATCCCCATTTCCTCAGGCCTCTGCTGCTTACAGAGTGCTGTCTTCTTCAGACTGCTCTCTTTCATCCCTGACCAGTTCAGTTCCCTGGGACTGTGATGCTGCACACCATGTATTTGCACTTGGAGGTACTAGTCGTAGGCTCCTGAACAATGGTGTGATTGCCTCTCCCGTTGGGCAGTAGGGTCTAACCCCCTTGGGCTCATGCAATGGTATCCACTCTACTCTGTGTTCCCTGTGGTAAATATTCATCCTTAACTCCTAACACAAAGCTTGGCCAATTATAATTATTTTATTAGCATGTTTTTACTAGATTGACAATGTAATGAACAAATAAATGAGAGAAAAAGGGCAAAAACCTATTAAATAGTGAAGTAAAGTAAGCCACAGTTTCATGTGATGGAGAGGTCTCATCCATCATACTAATAGCATTTGAAATGTCTTCATTTTTATTAAAAATTATTTAAAATTATTGTGGAGCAGGTGCTTTAATAAGCACATCCTTTAAAAAAATGTCCTTCTGGCAGAGTGCAGTACACTTACCTGTAATGCCAGCAACATGGAAGACTGAGGTGAGATCACTTGAGCCCAGGGATTGAGATCACCTGAAACCATATATAATATATACTATAGCCATATATAGTGTATACTACAATATATAATCTACTATGTCTTCTCCTACTTAAATCCTCAAGCCTTAAAATCTTTCTTAGTGTTTGGTGTTGTCTATGAAATGTGTCAACATGGATTCTGATGCTTACTTTCTGGAAGTTTGCCATAGTAATCTCAAGTTTTGTGACAGGAGGCATCTCAACTGACCTTTGGTTCTATATCCCCTGCCTGAGACAGGGCTATGAATTAGTGAAGGGCAGGGGCGGGGCAGGGAATGGAGAGGTACGTGTGGCCTGTACATCTGGTGGGCAGGGGAGAGCCACTTCTATCAGTGACGTGTCCTTGAGAACCGCTTATTTCAGACAAGAAGCAGCCTAGGACAGTACGGTGCATGGGGGGCTTTGTGCATTTTTCAGAACTGAGACATTCTTCTTCTTTCTCTTCTTGCCATTTCTGAGCACCGTAACCTGGCACCACACTCTTTTCTGAGGTGAATTGGAGTGCAAAGGTAGATTTCTAGAACAAAGAAAAATCATTCTGAGAGCTGGCAGTTTGATGGAGTTTTTTAAGATTATCTCCGGAAAAGTGTTATGGCTGGGGTCCAGATTCTGCTGGCTGGCTTCTCGTGAACCTCCAAAGTCTGTCCTGGCCGCATCTTGAGAACAGATTTGTAATTTTTTCAACCATTTATCAGCCCCCAGAGGGAAGAGCTATTCTAAATTCTTCCTGTTTTTACACATGACTTATTTAAGATCAGTAAGCATTTTGAGTTAGTTTTGTTTTGGTTCAGAAGTAACATGTCCTATATTTTCCATGGATAATGATTAAATTTATGTAACTGTTAACCTCTTAGACATTTAGCAATATAGATATACACACATGAGGATTGCTCAAACACACCCACCCACATACACACACACACACACACACACTGGACAGCCAGTAAGCAGAAATTTCCCTCTGTAGGCAACGACATGCAGATTACAATTGCTAAGTGAAAATCTGACTTGGTCTATTGTCACATACATGCATATCTGTATTTGCACAAGTAGAAAAGATGTAAATAATTGTTTTCCCTTAGATAACTTTTAGGTTGGATGCATTTCCATTAACAAGAATATTTTCCAGGCACCCCTATAGGATACACCCAGCATGACAGGCCTGATTGACGTGGGCCTGAGGATTGTGTGTTCAATGCTCGCTCCTCAGCATCCTTACAGAGTGATAGCTGTCCTCTGCCACATTCGGTCACATTTTCAATCTATGAAATGTGAGATTTCTTTATTTTCCACATACCTATGCTAGACTTCATTCTTTTCTTTTGAAAATATAATACCTATGCTCATAATTTAAAATTTACTAAACAGGAAAAAAGAGCTTAAGAAATCATCAGCAACCCACTACCATCTTTTATTCAGTAACTATTTCCACACCTTTCACTACCTTCTAAACAAAGGTCTCACCTGCTCTGTGTTATCATTCCTCACTCAGAGCATAATCATGCTTACCTTGTTTATTATTGTCACTATCCTCCTGGGAACTATTGCTTTGTTTCCTTTAACAAGAAGTTTGCTACCCTGAAACTACCCAGAAAAGTCCAGAATTAATCCTGAAATTTTGGCATACAGTGCCAGCATCTTGTGAGCATCTTTAGATAATTGGTGGCTTCGTTGCCAGTTGGCTGAATGATGTCTCATTTTCCCTCCTCCTCAGAGGAGAGCAGAGGGAGGGCAGGGGGTACCAAAATCACCATGGCTGTTATTCATAGCCTAGCAAAGCTTTGAGAAATGCCCAGATTAAATAAACATCTTGGATGCAGAATGCACTGTCTATGTTCTTAAAAATAAAAACTAAGTGAATCTTGGCCTCAGTGACCAAAATTTCTCCCCTCCTTCCTTATCATAGTTATCCTTACCTGTTAGCAGGCATGCGTACACCGTCCAAGTGTGTTCTGTGCTGCAGAATAATAAAACAACAACGTGTATTCAGAAAAAAAAGCGTGAAAGTGTGAAAGAGGAAATTCTTTTCCTTAAAAGGGAAGTAGCGCACATGCACTTTCCCATCGTCCGCTTCAGACATGGACTAAGAGGCATGTTCAGGCTCTGCTTCATAATCCTCAAAAATCTGTTGGTAAGACTCTTCTATATATGGCTTGTGTGAAACTAGAACACAGTTTATCTTTTTCCTGAAGAAAGTAGCTGCAGGCAAACACCGGGGTGACAAGCCAGGCATTGTCACTTGGAGCCTAGAAGCACTTGCTGTGTGGAAGACAGCTGTCTGTCCGCAGTGAAGGTGACATCCTTCCTTATCATTCTTAGATTTCTTCCATTCAGAAGCAGCTTCAATCATCGTGACATTTTTTTTTCCCAATATGCCTGTATGCTTTCTGAGTTTGTGTGTGTGGATTGATTTTTACATTGTACCAATTTTCATTTTCTAAAACTTTATTGGAGGAGCAATACCACAGCTGAGGTTAATTTCATTCCAGAAGGAACTCAAGAGAAATATGGTATCATAAGTGTGTTGCCCAGAATTTTCTAATATGTCCTCTCAACTCTAACTAAAATCTAACTACCATCTCTCGTTCTTAGATAAATTGCATTTTTGTTGATGTGGGTGGCAGAAAAGTGAAACAGCAACACATTCCACAGACAACATTATGTGCTTTAAAAATCTGCCATCGTTTATATTGTATCTTGTAAGCCTCTAAGTGAAACAGACTCTGATTTCCTTATCTAGTCTGAAGACAAAGTTATGCTCTGGGAAAGCCAGCTGCGGACTGTTACCCTTAAAACCTCTGGTGGTCTGGGGCTCCTGAGTATGGCACATGCATTGCTCTGTCTGCTGCTTCTCTCTCAAATTAGTTGCTCCTAGAAAGACGGTTTTTTCAATTTCTGAGACTACAGCTTCCAGTTATCACATCAGAATTAGAGAAAGATATACAGCTAAATATCAGAGGAGAAATAAATGGAATTATTTTACCAATTCCACATATTTATTTTCATTTTATATAAAAGATCTTTATATCCATCACATTCATTTATTTTGTATGTATTTCTGTGACTGAGTAGTTTTTTTCTTTCCTTACAAAATATTGTAATTTTTTGCACTTATAAATAAAGTAGGGTTAGTTAATCAGCATGTAGACACAATAAACCCAATTGCTATTAAAAATTTAACATTGGTAAAATGTTAAAAACCAGTGTTAAATTTTTAGCGTGAAGCCTAGTAGGCATAGATTTTGATTATTGATGTTTGTGGAATTTGAGATGTAGTGCTGGCAAAGATTCTTATGTGATGCATGGTCTTTTATAAATAAGGTGTGAAATTCAACTACTCACTATCCTTACCATCAGTGCAGGGTCTGAGGTCAGAAGACATACAGTTCTGTCCCATACATTTTCTGGAGGACATTTCCTCCTCTAAAACTGTGTGTATTGGGGGCTGGGGATATAGCTCAGTGGAATAAGCGCTTGCCTAGCAAGTGCAGGGTCCTGAGTTTGATCCCCAGTACCGCAAAAAAAAAAAAAAAAAAAAAAAAAAAAAAAAAAAAAAAAAAAAGGCAGATAAAACTGTGTGTGTGTGTGTGTGTGTGTGTGTCTAAATTTTATATCCATTAAAATGGCAATGAGTATTGGGCATAGTAACACCCTCCTAGTGTAAACATATGAGAGATACAAGAAACATCATTTTTCAGGACTTAGGCAACTGGCAGCCTAGAGTAGAGATGCCCAAGGAAATACAAACACTTGGGAGCTCTAGAATCACCTCAGTTTATTGCTATACCATTATGATAAAGGTGAAATTGGAGATTTTGCTAAATTGTGGAAAGTGATCATTGAATTCAGGAGACTGACATGGCTAAAAGGTAAGTGGAGAGCTTGTTCTTTTTTATTTTTTTAAAGAGAAAAAAAAAGTAAAAATAAAATAAACCAGTGTTTCAAAACAGGCTAATTGGAAAGTAACAATAACTAATACATGTGTTTTGTTATATTCATAATAGTTACTCAGATTACAAGATACAGGCATGAAATATTGTCTAAATATATTAACACAAAACTTTCTTTTCAATGAACTAAGAGAAACTACCTGTACAACTAAACTAGCTGTATAACTACCTTAACTAGTTTTTCTTTTTCCCTTGCTTCCTTTTCCCTTTCTCCCCTCACAGGTTCTTTTTTCTTTTGAACAGTTGACAACTTGTTTAAGAAACTACAGGGAAAGACTTTCTTGGACCATCTGAGGGGTCTCTTTTTATCTTTGCCTTGGTTTTGGAGAAACAACCTCCAGAAAGAAGCAAACATTCCCTGCACCTTACTCAGGTCTGGGATGTGTTTGTGTTCCCACCAGAAAGAGTGGAGAGAGCTCATAACAGACAAGGCGTTTGCTGGAATATTAGGAAAGTTCACACTTTAGCTGTGAGTCTAGAGCTGCCATTCCTAAGTAAAGGCTCTTGAGTTGGCCTACTACCTCTTGGAAACAGTTTTATAAAAATTCAAATGTTCACTAACTTCATACCAGAAAACCTATTACTCTTTAAAGAAATACTGCAAAATCATCACTCTACAATGTAAATTTCACAATGTCCAGCATTCAATTAAAACTCCCAAGACTTTGAAAGGGTAAGAAATTTATGAATCATTATTAGTAGAGAAAGTAGTCCATAAAAATATCTGTAAGTAATACAAAGAGATAGAAATAACAAAAATATCTGTAAAGTAGCTTTGATTTATTGTGAAAATATACCAAATAAGGTAAAGGAAAACATGAATGCAATAAGAGGAAGGAAGACATAAAAAGATACAACTAGAACTTTCAAGGATGGAAAACTGCATTATTTAGAAATTGATTTAAAGAAGTGGGAAGGTAATATTTCTGCAGCTTTATAATGCTAATACTAAAAGGCATATGACAATTAAAACTGAATTAGCTCATTTGTCTCTAAAAGTGCTATTTTTCCTAGGTCACCTTTGAGTTATTACAAAATTCTTTAACTTCTCAGTCTAAACCATCCAACCCAGAGACTGCTACTTCCTGTCTTCATGAGCAAGATGAATCATAATTCACTAAAGCCAGCAATACCTGTCATTTAGGAATAACACAATCATAAATCACAATATACAAAACAATTCTTTGCAATTGCCATTTTTGAAATTTAGTAATAGTATCTTTCAGGGTAACATTTTTCTCTCAATTTCTCTTTACCAAGTATAGCTGTAACTTCAAAAATTCTTCATTTTCACTTCCCTTTGTGTATTTGTATGTACATGTATTTAGTGTTTGTACATGTGCATTCAGTGTGTGCTGTATTTATATAGGCAATGCATGCATTTATGCACTCATTTTCAGGCTACAAGATATATGCACCGATATGTGTGGATATTTTTGCATTCTGTGCACATGTAAATCACACGTGTGTATGCATGCACATGGGTACTTTTACGTACACATATACATGCACATTGCATACATATGTGTCTGTGTACATTTCTATATGTGTTATATACTGGTGCATGGATGCATGTGTGTGCATTTGTGGTATGTATGCTATATGTCTCATATACATGTGTCATATATACACTGAACATATTTGTTTGCTGTGCACATACACACACATCTCTCTGTTCTGCATATATGTGTTGTGTATGTATGATATACTCCATTGCTGTCTTAGTTACTTTTTCTCACCGCTGAGACAAAATACCAGATACAAAGTTAAAGGAAGAAAGATTTATTTGGATCACAGTTAGTAGAGGTTTCAGTCCATAATCTACTGGCTCCAAGACAAGGTGGTGTGGCAGAGGGGCACTGCAGAGGAGAAACAGTTCATGGCATGCAGAAGGCAGAAAGTAGCAACCCTCTTTCTGCCCCTTATCCAGCCTACCTGCCTTAGGGGAGATGCTCCTCACACCCATGGTGGGGCAACCTTAATCATGCCCAGAGGTATGCCAATCCAATCAGTGTGCTGATTTAGTAATCATACAACTTTGAACCTAGCATCAAGCACTCCAAATCCAACCACCTATAAAAGTCACCACTTACGACTACATAAGGCTTTGGGGAGACAGCTAGACACAAATCATAATACATGACTCCTCCTTATTACACCTGGGGTTCATCCTGGACTTCCCATTCCCATCATTCTCTTCCAGTTTGAACCTGTATTTCATGTTCTTGTGCTCTGATCTGTTATCACTCTACTTTTGCTCTCAGATTTCATCCACTTCATCCTAAATGACTGTTTAATTATGTGTACCATAGAGAGCCTGAGTTCTATTACAAGAAGGGTCCTATTTGCTGCCTTACCACTAGGAATTCTTATGTAATAAATATGATCTAGCATTCACTTCACTAATGCCATTACTACTAGCTGTAAAGTTCCATGAGACACAATTTTGAATCTAGAAGCATCAGCCTTGAGCAAACCCTAACCAATGTACACATGCACTTGAATGGTGATATCAAAGTAAAGATAAAATTGAAAGCAAGGGGTAGAATTGTATTTATCAGAATATTTTTAGTGTGATATGTCCAAAAGGTTCAATACATTCTGTCATAGTCTTTTCATTGCTGAGACAAACATCCAACACCCACAAATTAAAGGAGGAAAGGTTTATTTTAATTCATAGTTTGTAGAGGTTTCAGTCCATATTTTGCTGGCTCCAGGGCAGGTGAGCATGGCAGAGGAAAAACAGTTCATGGCAGAGCACACAGGAAGAAATGAATGCTCAGGGCAGGAGGGCTTCACCTCCCAGCATCACACCCAGCTGTGAACCCATCCTTGGACTAATCCAGTATCACACACCCATGACTAGTGACTTCACCAAAGCCCCACCTATGAGTATGAGACTTTGGGCGACATCTAGATATAGAAGACATAAGACATTGCATGCAAATAACCCAATTATTGTGTTTCATAAATATTGCTTTCACTGAACATACTTCTTGTTAGTTCTGGATGTGATACAATGAAGGATATTTTCAGAGAGTTATTTTAGTTTATTGCTTCATGGTCCCAGGGGGAAGGTTTCTGATGATATTTCTAGTTATTTTAAAAATATTTCATTCAACCAAAATATGACACCATATTTGACATCCACTTTTGAGTTGTCAGTTTCTTAGTTTTCTACGTAGGCTGGTTAAGTTGGTCTAATAATGAGGAGGTGACACTTTGCTTGAACTGCTATCGCCAAACTCACATTACCATTATCATCACAAACTCCTTTTACAAAGGTAATTCATGACTGGATACTGCTGGCAGCTAAAAGTAAGCTGACTATCATTCCCCAAGGAAAACACCAGAAAAATCATTTATCACTTCATCCTTTTCCTTATCAAAACTTTCTTCTTAGAGAACTAGGCTTAACCCTGAGGCTCTTTGGAAATTGAAAATTCAGGAACAATCAATGGAGAGCTGCATTTTTGATGGATGAACCATTAGAAAATTCTCTGGCATTCTTGCCATGACCTTTTCTAGAGACAGATGAATAGCATTCCAAAGGTTGCATTTTATTTTATTAAAAAAATAAGAAACAAAAAAACCAGACTGTCCAGGAGCACAGAAGCAATAGGCACTTTCGGTTCTTTCCCCAAGTGAAAAAGGTGAATAAAGGGGAAAAAGATAGTGAAAGTTAGAGTCAGTTCATGGAATAGGAGAGTGATTTGCAAAGAAAGAAGCATCAGCAGGAAAAGGCTCTGAACTGAACACAGTTCCCCATTCGCTGAAAGATGACTTCTAACACTGCACTGCCACCAGGTTATGAACTTCCATTCTTGTGTTAGTCCGCCTTCTTGTCACTGGGGCAAAACACCGGACAGCCACAACTTCCAGGAGGAAGACATACTTCGTTTATGATTTCAGAGATTTTCCTCCATGGTCAGTGGGCTCTGAGGCAGGAATAGCATGGAAGAAAGGTAAGGCAGAAGAAAGGTTCTCACCTCACTATGGCTGGAAGCAGACAGCAGAAAGAGGCAGAGCAGGAGGAGGAGCCCCACAAAGGTACGCCCTTGTGACCCACCTCCTCCCACTGGGGTCCACTTCTGAGCAACATATTTATCCTTAAGCTCATCAGGGGATTTTCTGCTAAGTATGACACCCTCCCTGATCCAGTCCCCTTCAGAAAGCCCAAACGCTGAACACATGAGACTTTTGGGAAACATTGTAGACTCAACCGAGCCAAGAATTAATACAATTAATTTAGATACTGCCCTCTCCATGCACATCAAGCATTGTTCTGTTCACTATAGAGGCATCTCTGATTGCATGCCATGAAAAATTACTATGGAAGAAACTGTCAAAGCAGTAACATACCACTGAGAGGACACATGATATTTTAAAATATCAAGATTTAAATTATATAAGGGCAGAGACCAAATGTGAGGGATGGTTTTGGCAGATGAGTCAAGAAGTGCTTTGGGGAGTTTCTGAAGAGACATGAGTGTGGCAATGGAAAGAAACGTCTCAAAAGAGCTTAAATAATGGCATAGAAAAGAGGTAGAGTGAATAAAGCTAAACTGTGAGGGTATCAACTGACTCAGGGCCTGGAAACACCAGTAAAGAAGAGTCGGGAGGGAAGCAAGAGACTGCCAGTGCAGCTGTGCCCCCAAGTCTAAGCCACAGTTCTTCAGAGCTCATGTATTTTCAAATACTCAAAACATAGATCTACTAAAATAATGTTTGACTTTTGAGGAGTTTTGTGCTTTGTTGTATAGAGTTTAGGTAAGGGAGACAAAGATGTGTCACTTATATTACGTCTTTAACCAAAATGCTAGTTGCTATTCTTTGATGACTGTGTTGTATTAACCACTTTAGGTGGACAACATCAGAAACTCTCTCCATACTCATATGATGAATGAACTGTAATTGTGTGTACTTTATAATGTCAAACAGTGATTATGGCAACAACAAGAAGAAGAATTTTTAAAAGAATCTTTGGGAACTGATTTGGTAGCACAACACCTTGGTTTCCTACTTTGAGAGATTTGTTATTAATGAGTTCACATCACTTATTGTTGTCTTGATAATTTCACCACCAGGAAATCACTTACCAAATTAAAGATGAGCATAGAGTGGCAAGGGAATCATACTTTTCAGTTAAAAATAATCTCCATGAAAAGTAAATTACATATAATGTGCAAAAATAATAAAAACTATGACAAAAAACAGCCAGTAGAACAGGGTTTTTGATGCTAGAGTGAGGAGGTCCCTGGTCTTTTATTTCAACTGTTAGTTGAGTCTAAAGAAAAAGGTTGATAACTACGTAGGGAGTCTGTCCTCAAGCTCTTGGTTACTTGAACTACTTTGGATGGCTCTTGACTCCAAACACAGCAGTTCTCTGAAAACAGTTTACTGAAATTTATGGAATTTATGAAATTCTCTTCTTGCTCCATTTCTAGGTTTGATTTGTTTTTCTAATCTATCTCCCTAGAAGTTACCCTGAAGGGCCATCACTGATACCCTCTTTTTATGCAGATTTGTACAAGGTGAATAATTTTGTGTTTTGAAACATTGCACAATCCTTGAAATCTTAGTTTATAAACATTTAGTGCATCTCCTCTTTGTACTGTACCAAAAACAAAGTGTTTTGGAAGTAGATGCATACTTATCCTTTCTTGGGTTTTAGAACACACATTAATATAGTCAGGAGTGAAATAAGTCCTCCAGTAAAGGAATACTTTCTATCTTTATCTGTTGTAGCTTTTTATGCATGATCGTAGGGTAGTTTGGTTCAGGCACTCTCTGAGCATGACTTCTATAGATTGCAGTTGCAGAAAAGCTGAATTAGACTGCTATGGTGTTAGTATGCATAAATACTCCTGAGAACTAGAAGTACTTCACACAGGAAAAATTGTATTCAGAATTGTAATAGCTTAAGTAATAAAAATATGGACTATTCAGATTCCTTTTGTTATTGTCCTCCCCCTTCAAGCCTTCTATATGTTGGCATGTTATGAACAACAAGTACAGCATACATTTTTAAAAAAATACTGAGTTCAGGGACAACTGATGTAAATTAGGTCACTTAAACTGTTGAGGTGGTTACAATACAGAAACAATAGAAAGCTTATAATAAGCTGAAAGAAAAACTTTAGGGATATTGTTCATCAGTTAAAGGACAGTGGAAGTGGATTCACCTGTAGCAGAAGATATACTAGAAGACCTCCCTGGGTCTTTTGAACACTGTGAAATTCTATGATGACCCAGAGCCAAGTTAAAACATTGTTCAGCCTTGTTTCACATAGTGTAAGTGCTAGCCTGGTCCCTTTGGATGAATTCTACTGGAGAAGATGATGAAAATCGAAATAACTTCGAGTAAGATGGGAAAGTAGTGCATTTCTCCTTGAGCTCACCAAAAGGCCACGGCTTGTGTCAAATTTCAGGTGCTGTTTCATGGGCTGATGACTAATCACTCCGTGTCACCAGGGAACAAAGTATAGTTTTATCCTCCTTGTGGTCTTATTTGCTTTGGAATTATAGGATATGCCAGGAGATTTCTGGGTGGACTTAGAGGACGGTAAAAAGAAACCCATTAGCTCTCTGAGAACATGAGACAAGCATCCTATAATTCACTTTTAAGTACTACCCAGAAATCATATAATTATCCTGTAAAATAGCTCTTCCAATGAAATTAAAACATTGGAACATTTGTTGTTTATTCAGGAATGGCTATTTGGCACACAATGATCTGTGTACAATATTTATGGCATTCTATCTTTTCTGACCACAGCACCCCTGGGAACTCAATAGATCTCACTGTCTTCTTTCTCCTGTTCTTCAACAGTCTCCTAGCAAAAGTTACTGAGCCCTTATTACATGCCCTGAAGTGCCTCCTCTTCTTTCTTTCTCACAGTGGCTCAGTTGAGGCCATTACTATTATTATCATCACAAGTTTGCAGAACCAAAATCTCAAAAAAAAGTCAGATAGCCAACCACTGTCCCCAGGGAGAGAATTTTCACTCCTGCTCAATGGAAGCTACTTTCCAAATTTTGTAAACTTCATCCTGATAAAACAAATACATCATGTTCCTATTTCTAGACCACTAACGCATTCTCACTGTTTGTATTTTACACAAAACATCTGCCAAACCAAACCCCAGAATATTAATGGTAAAGTTTAGCCGATGGCTAGTTTGTTTAATGGTTATGTTTCATGCTGTGAAGAAATACAACATGAGGTATTTGGAATATAACTTATAATGTTGCAGAAAGCAAGATTTGTTTTTATGCTTAATTTTAGAAGTTTTTTTATAATTTGCAATTTTATTCTGGATTGCAAGAGATTAAAAAAGTAATAGTCCAATTTAAGATAGGATAGCATATTATAAACAGAATAAGTAAAAAGTATTTGTTCCTACTGAAGCACTATTCCTCAGCAAATCTGTATCAGCAATAATTGCATTACCCCTTACTATGACAACTGTAAAGAGCAAGTCAGCTTTAACTTCTCATCCAGAATTTATTAAAGCAGTGAAATAGAATTGCTTGCTGCATATTTTGAACATTTTAGTTTTTTTTCTTTTGTGTGTTTTTTCTTCACAAAACACTGTTAGATATTATTTCCATTGAGCAATTACAGATGAAAATTTCCAGTGTTTTGAAGGAAACAGAAGAGCAATAGCTAACGGCTGAGCTCTGGGTGAGATTTGCGTTGCTCTTTTATTTCAAGCTCGTGTTAGTTGTCTGTTGATGAGAAAAACCCTCATCTCCAAGCCACAGCAAGAACAACAGGAACCACTATGGAGAGCTGCCCTGAATATGGGCATGACACTGTGTGACAGCTGGCTCAGAATCCAACTCCTTAAAGACTGGCTAGTGATCACTCCTAACACTATTAGTGATACTAATGCTATGAATAAGATTGCATGTTTTCAAGTGTTTGCTGCTTAGAAGGTCCATGACAGTGGAGTTGTTTTTAATAAAACAATTGTGATGTACGAATTCAATTGAAGGCATGACTTATTTCTTAAAAATTCATACATATTCCAATTATTTCAAAAATATAAAAATAAAATAAATTAGAAAACATATTTGCATCCATCCACTATCAAATCCCCATTTCTATAACCCTTTCTCCTGTCAGGGACAGTTCTAACACTTCATCATTTTAAGTTTTCTTCTCTCTGCCTTAGTAATAGCTCCTCTACTATGGTAAACAATTGTATTTTTCCCATAGAGCTGCCTTCTTGTGTTTTGCTTTGTTTGGTTTTCTTGATCTGACACATCTATGCTCACCTAGAGAAAGAATTTCAGGCAGCTGGCCAAATTACATGCTGTTTGTCTATGTCAATATTTATGTTGCTGCTTCTGAGTCTACTTGAGTTTTCTTCTTTGGAATTAATTATTATGTTCTCAAAGGGAAATTTTGGTTTAAAAAGATCTTTTTAGATAAAATCATGCAGATATTTTAATTAAGAAAAAAAGTTAACTAAGCACGTAAAGTATATGGGAGTCCATTCCTGACTCACTAAGAGTAAAAATTGACTTGCTTTTTAAAAAAGGAAAGACCTTCTCACCATTGCATGTAATCAGACAGAGTTATAATCAAAATGAAGATTGTCATCATCGTTATGATGGAGACCTCTTTCATTTCCTCCAGTCATGGTCACCCAACTCCCAAAGGAGCTGTAGGGCAAATCGAGCTTTACAGGGCTGTGATCACTACTTATCTGAGGTGATCCTCTTTGAGGAAGGATGCTAATGTCCACCACCCTGCCCAAGAATCAAATGGGACTCTGGAGACAGAGCAGTTAGCATAATGCACAGCAACAGTGATTGTTTGTGTCATTATTGCCCTTATCCTCAAGTAGCTGTTCTCCATTTGTATCTGTATTTACAGAGTAGAGTGTTAAGCACTGTAGAAAATGTAGTCCAGCAAATCCCTCATATATTTTTAAGTGCAGCCTACATATTAGATCTCATAGATTGAGTCTAAGATCACTGTTTGTTGCTCAACTGGCTGTGGCATTCTACCCAATTTAGAATTAATTATCATTTCTGTATCTGTGAGATGAATCCTCTTTAGACTTCTGTCTTTCACATGAAAATCGTGCTTCTATTTCTCTCTTAAGATGAAAAGCTCCATCTAAAGAGAAGTCAGCAACTTGATGGATTCGTTTGCCTTTACTCACTCTGCCTTAATCACTAATCTGCATTCTAGGAGTCAAATGTGCAAGTCAAGTGAAATTAATACCGTGTGTAAAATCTTATCACATGAAAAAATTTAGGCTTGCAAAAACAGAGTCACTTCTGTAATGAATGAGAGACACAGAAACTAGAAGAATGCTGTTTGTATCCCAATATATCACTGAGCTGACAGAAAGGAATGAATGTGTTTATTACATTTTGGGGGGCAGTCATTATTGATGGGTTCTTTGCGTTTTATAAAAATTCTGCTATATCATCATGGTGACAAAAGGCTATGTGGCAAGCCCCACCTTCCTGACCAAATTATATTTTCCTACTTCCTTTTAACAATGTCTTGATTCCCTCCTCCTGCTCCAAATCTGCCCAATCACTAACCACCTTATTGCACAAACCTACCCAATCACTAACTGCCAGTTTGCCCAATCACAGCCTGCTACATCAGGCAGATACTTTCCTACACCACCCCCCTGCCTGGCTCTATATGGCCTGTGTTCCCCTGGCCAGGCTCTCAGAAGCTCCAGGTCCCTTCTTTCTGCTGTGGTCTTCTCCCTGCCCATAATAAAGGCATTTTTACTTTGTTCCATTTTTACTTGAGTCAAAAACCTAACAATTATGTAGAAGACAGTTTAATAGACACCTGAAGTTGCCATCAATATCAAATTGTCTTATGTTGGTGCTGTTTCAGATTCAACTTGACCACAGAATTATAGACAGTTCAATCTTTGTTGATACCAAGTTCTTCTTGCTTAGGTATTAACTTTACAAGTAAATAGTATAGTCCCATCCACTGGTTAGTCCTTCTGCTACTCAATTCCAAACTTACTCTAATTTGCTAGTCTTTTTGAATAATAGCACTCCCAAAGGAGCTTAATGCATTGATTCCTTGCCTAAATATAATTCAACTATGAGTGACAATGTAAAAAGCCAGCCAATTTAGAGATACAAGGCTGCACAAACTCGTAGAAGGAAAGAGAGAAGTGCTCACATGTGACTATTTCAGCAGTAAATTATGTGCAGAGGAAAGCTAAATATCACAAAATATGCAAATTTCCACATTTCTGGCTCTAGTTAGTGTAAGAAATTAAAGGCTGCGATGTGTGGTGTGAAAAATTCCAGGCTGATTTTTCTTTGTGATAGATGATTCTATGATAATGATGAAGCATCCTTTTTAGCATGCTAAGGACCTCACAACTGTCTCGCTATTTCTGTTTTATCATCACAAAAGCAAGGAAGACAAATAAATAACTCAAGAAGCTTAACCCTTCTGCACAGCACTTGAGTCTAATACAAGCTGGTGAAGCTAAACAAGGATTGTCAATGCTAGGCAACAGTGAATCACCATTGGGATAAATACCATATAAACGTGATAGGAGAGTAATAGAAATCAAAGGCATATGAAGTAAGTTCAAAATGCTAAGTTATTTGATTTTTGAAGGAAGAAAATGTTTGGTACAAGCAGTGTTTTGGCACATTTGGGCAATGCCCCATCTGGCTGCTGCCCTGAGTGCTGCATGAAAACAGATCTTACAAAAGTCATGGGTTATCTCCATGTCACCAAATCAAAGAGACACTTTTTAGCTCTCATTTTTTTCCTGAATTTCTAGCAGCATTTGATGCAATTGACCATTTCCTCCTTCCTAAACACTTGCCTCTTGTACTCTCTATTTTATCCCATCCTTTAGGCTTTCTTGTGTTACTCTGGATGGTTTCCCTTAAACTTGTTTTCTGGCTCCTTCTTTCTGCATGAATTTTAACACTGAATTTCCACTAAGCTCTTATCCAGACTGAGAGGTTCAATTCTCACCTGTTGATTCCTCCCCATTTCAGAGTTTTGGCTTAAACCTTTACATCCAAATATTTATTAGACATTTCCCTTTATATATTTTAAAGAATATTAAATTCACCATGTCACACATAACACTGTGGATTTCCCTGACTCTACTAACTCGTGCCCCAAACTAGCCTTTGCTTAAAGTTCCATAGCTAGGAAAGAGCATATTCCAACTCCTCACCTTCAACAGATATTCCAGGAAAACCTGACCACTCAGTAACCAGGGAGACTATAGATATTCTTCTAAGCCTTCGAGGGATGTGAGAATTATTAGCAGAATCACCGCACATTGAAAAGTGCACAGTATCTAATTTTGTAGAGATTATTAGATAATAGTTCTGGTAGAAAGGTCATCCCTATAGATACAAAATATCATTTCAGTTTGCTGGTCAAAGAGGAGCTTAAAAAGCAGGTGAAAAGTGGACTCATGGCATGAATTTATTTCATAGTAGGTCCAGGTAGACTGTGGGCTTATTTTAGTGTTATATTCAAAGGCTTGGAGACTATAAATTCATTTAACACCTGTCAGAATCTTCGCATGGGTCTGCATACAGGTGGAGTAGGGCTATTATAAAAAGAAGTTCTCAGGTGGAAGTTCCTAGAAATGTCCTCACTTCCAAACAGGAAATGAAATTATCTGGGAGAGTAGTAGAGTTTCCTGCTTCCGTGAAGACTTCACGATGCAGAGGTGGGGATTCCTATCACACCTCCATTTAACTTGCTTGTTTGGCTGGAAGAAAAGCCAGATGGATTTTAAAGAATGACTTGAATTATCACAAATTTAATCAGCAGTGATAACAATCACAGCTGCTGTACCAGATGTGGTTTCTTCATTGGAATAAATCAGCATAGCCTCTGGCTGCTCATATGCACCATGCACCCACTGACTGAGTAAACACTGTCTGTGTAATACTCATCAATAAAGATAACCAGATACAGTTTACCTTTTCTTCAGGGAAGCAGTAAACCTTTACCTTCTTATCCCAGGGTTATGTCAAGCCTCTTGCTTTTTGAAACAGTATAGTCTTGAGGCAACATTACTGTCTAGATACTCCACAGACTATTATGCTGGCCTGTTATCCTGGTAACTTCATGCTAAGTGGACCTGAGTGGAAGTGTTCACAAGAAATCTGATTGTCAATACAAGGGTCATTGATAAAGGTGTTCAGATATCTGCATGTTGGGACTACAAATTATAACATCAATTAGGGGAGCACAGCCTGTAACACATCTTTACACCTGGGTTCAATACATATCATGTTGGATTTTGTGGCCATGACCACCAGCTTTGAAAAGAATGTGGAGCAAGTGAAGGCTCACCGCAGGCCAAGACACTGTAGAAATTGTCTTTGGACCTTAGTGTCCAGCTTACTCTGTGATACTGAGATACGGCAGGGAGAGAGAAATTTCTGTAGCCTCTGGAAAGCTCCAACAAGAAAATTTTATCCAAACCTAGGGGTGCTGAGAAAGTCCACAGCTACCCCGATGACATTATTTTACATTTGAAAAGTGGCCCTTGTTTTTCTCTCAGGCCACGGTAGAGACTGAACACCTGACCAGGGATACAGTTATTATGTGACCCAACCTGTACATACTTGACTCTATGTGACCTACTATACCATAAAATGTGATTTTCAGTACACAGGACACATTTCATTATAACATGACGGGAGACTGGGCCTAAACATATATAAGGGGCACAAATAAGTTGTTCAGTATGCGCTCTTATCTTGGACTTGCTCCTACGTCTTTGTTCAGGTTCCTAGGTGACCTCTTCCTGCGGTCTTTCCACCTCTTACATAACAAGCAGTTCCAAGAGGAAGAGAAGTATGGGACTGAGCTATAGATAGATCAACACGGTATGTCTTCACCAGCCCAAAGTGAAAGGAAAAGTGGTCTTGGAGATCATGAGGTAGAATTTCAAGAAGTATACTTAACCATGTCTATGTCATGGAAGGAGAGATGCCTTACGCTCAGCTCTCCTTTGATTTTTGCTAGTGGCTGATCCTCTTCCTCCATGAATATAACATGAATTGGTGTTGGTAAAACACACAGCGGGCGGTCATAACTATTCATGTTTGTTTTGAGTGGTTCATTATCCCCTGTTGAGTCTCCCACCCCTCCTCCACTGTTGTAAATATTCTTTTCATTATCCCAGGCAATTAGCCCCCCTTGCTGTACATCAGGACCATTTGCTTTGTGCCAGGACACCAACTGATATACTTTATAAATAGCTCTTGAACCTGTCTATTTTTCTGGATCTCTGTTATTACTAACCTAATATAACATCAGCATCAACTCAGTTCTTAACTATTGTTTCTAAAAGCATGTCCTATGCTACTCACCCTTCCACCGTGAACCCGTTTTGTACATAATTAGCACTCTGAGCATCACTATCTCCGCAAGTGGGATACTACACATCTACAGTTCTTCCCAAGACAGTGAGGGTGAATATCTAAGTCATCAACTGCATTTGACAGGATGACTTGCTCCAGCCAATGGAAATCTATAGGCTAAAACCCTCGGGGATGCTAAGTGTACTTATATGAGTTGATTTGTCCACTTGCACTTCTGAATTCACATAAGAAGAACAAGCCCTGGCTATGTAGAATAAGAAACTCATAGAGCTGACCAGAAATTGCCCTATGGACTGCAGCAAGGCCCACCTGATTGGGATAAAGTTCATCAGACATACTGGTTTTTAAAGGTAGATAATTAAACATTAACCCAATTTCTAAGAATTTAGAAGTAAATTAACCTATGTGAAATATTCATGGGCTACTACATGAGTATTATACAATTTAAAAGGATAATAATGACCATATAATAAATGAAATGTTTGAAAAATATGCCACTAAGATGACCACGTTAAATTGTGCATGATGTGTCTAAAAAGCTACACAGCTGGGTATGGTGGCTCATGCCTGTAAACCCAGCACTTGGGAGGCTGAGGCAGGAGGATCACTGTGAATTTGAGGCCAGCCTCAGCTACAAAGTGAGTTTATGGCCAACCTGAAGTGCATAGCAAAAAACTGTCTTAAAAGACAAAAAAAAATCTACACAGAGGAAAAAAATGCTAATAGCAGTCTTGTTTTTTAAAACAAAACAAAACAATTTCACGATTTCTTCATATTTGAGGCAATTTAATAGAGCAAAAAGAACAAGGTTTTGAAATCACACTGGCCTGGTTTTGATCTTAAATTTTGGCTTAGCCAACTGTTAATTGGGTAACATTGTCTCTTCTTTAGTTTCCTTTGCTCTTTTCACATCCTCATTTTGCTTATCTTTGAAGGTTTCTGGGTCCATTAATGAGAAAATCTATGTAAAACATCTGCAATTAGTTGTTAATTTAAAAACATACATTTTAAAAGAAAAAAATAGACTCAAGGAAAGGAGAAATGAAGTTGTTTCCACCAAATGAAATAGTGAAACAAATTATTTTCCTTCTGTGAGAAGTATATAGTATGAACAAACTGGAAAAACCCACACCTTCTTCCAGAAGTAGTGATAAAAATACATGTGTACACATATATTATTGAACGGAAATGCCTGGTAGTGAATCCATTAATCTACCATTAACAAAGCTTCACAGGCATTGTGAATAGCAATAAAATTCAGACATAACTATCCAAACTCCATAAGAGCTATACCACATTCTTGTAGGATGTTTTTAAGGCAAGTTCAGTGGAAAGTCTGGAAGTTGGTTTCAGGACTTGTAGAGAACTGTTACATTCCAAATTAAAGTTTCTCAGAAACTTCTACAAAACCAAGCTAAATTTTTTCACATGTATATTTGTGAAAATAAGACAAAATAAGAAAAAGTAAATCAAGAATGAATTCAAAAGGCTACAAAACTCATATAAAAACAAAACCAACAAAAGACAGTCTAGTTTGGACTCTTTCCCTGGAAGCTGGCTCTAGTTGTTCATGTTCAGTGCTTTTATTTTTACAGAGAAAAAAACAATAAAAACAATGATGCAGAATTTCAAAACAAGATAATGGGAAATTATCAATGGATATTATATCGCATAATGTTGTCGTCAAAGTAGTTGTTCAGATGATTAAGATATAGGCATGCAAAATTAACCAAACAATATAAGCATAAACTGTTCCTTTCAATTAACAGAAATTAGTAGTGCAATTATATATATATATATATATATATATATATATACACATATATACACACACACATGAGATAACTAAGATAATATATAATATATATATATATATATATATATATATATATATTATATTTCTTTCCTTTTACCTTCTTTATTCTTTCCCCCATCCCAGTTGTTCTTTCCTTTTGAATACTAGTTTTCCCTTTCACAATATCTATCATACATTATGGATCTTATTTACTCTTCCAATTTCTTACACTAGGGAGAAAATATAATGTTTACACATGTGAGTGTGATTTATTTCACTCATGGGTATGGTCTCTAGTTGCATCCATTTACCTATAAAAGCCTTGAGTTTACCCTTCTTGAAAGCTGAGTAGTACTCCATCTAAAAATACGTCATCTTTTTATACGTTCCTTGGTTGATGGGCATTTCAATTATTTCCAAGATATGGGTCCAATTTTAATCTTTGGCAGGTGAAAAAGTCCAGTTTTTTCAGCACTATTTATTAAAAAGGCTATCTTTCTTCCAGTGAATGTGTTTGGCATCTTTGTCAAAGATAAGGTGACTGAGTATATCTGGAGTTGTTTCTGCATCTTTTAATCTGTTCCATTGATCTTCAAGTCTGAGGTCTTTTTTTACCATTACCATTTGGTTTTTATCACAGTAGCTTTGTAGTATAGTTTCAAATCAGATATTGTGATGCTGTGGATTTTTTCCCTTTTTTTTTTATAAGGTTGGCTAAGGGTTTATAAATTTTATTTATTTTTTCAAAGAACCAATGCTAGCATTCATTAATTCTTTGTATTTGTTTTAGTCTCCATTGCATTAATTTCTGCTTTGATCTGTATAATTTCCTCCCTTTTATTGGCTTTGGGTTTGACTTACTCTTCTTTTTCTTGAAGCTTTAGGTGAAACATTAGGGGTTTTTTGTGCTCTTTCTGTTTTCCTAATATGAGAATACCCCACTATAAAATTCCTCCTTGGGACTGTTTTCATTGGTTCCCACAGGTCCTGATAAGTTATATTTGCATTTTCATTTGACTGTAAATATTGTTTAATTTCTTCTTTAATTTTATGTGTGGCCCACTGGTTGTTCAGGAGGGTGTTATTTAATTTCCATATGTTTATAGAGTTTTTGCAGTTTCTTTTGCCCTTCATTTCCAATTTCATTGCACAGTGGTCAGATAACAAGCATAGGATAATTTCAGTTCCTTTGTATTTACTTAGGCATGTTCTTTGGGCTAGTATAATGTCTATTCTAGAGAATGTCCCTTGTGCAGCTGAGAAGAATGTGTACTATTCTGTTTAAAGGTGGAAAACTCTGTAAATGTCTACTAAGTCCATTTGTTCACAGGTTTTGTTCAGTTCTGTTATTTCTTTACTCATTTTTGTCCAATTGATCTATACTTTGTGACAACAGGATATTAAGTTTCCCCATTAAAATGATGTTATTGCTTATTTGATTTTTCATGTTTATTAAAATTTGCCTGTTATAGTTGGGTGCTCCTGTACTTGGTACATATATATTTATGATTGTTATCCCTTCCTCTTGAAATTTTCCCCTAACAAGTATGTAGTAACTTTCCTTATTTCTTTTGATGATTTTTGGTTTGAAGTTCACATTGTCTGAAAAGAGCACAGCTACTCCTGCCTTTCTCTGGGTTCCTGTTGCATGAAGTGTTGTTTTCCATTCTTTTTAAATCACTGAGTTGCTTTTTTGAGTTAAATGTGTTTTTTGTATGCAGTGTATTGTTGGATCTAGTTTCTTGATCTATTCTGCCAATCTGTTTGTTTTGCTTGGTGAATTGAAGCCATTTCCTTTGATAGTTATAATGGATATGTTTTGGCTTATCTTTGTCATACTATTTTCCTGCTGTTGGTTCCCTGCTTTCCCCCTCTGTTTAATTGCTTTCCCTGCCTGATGATTTCTTTCTGTAGTTCTTGGACTTGTGGCCATTTTTA
This sequence comes from Dinomys branickii, assembly GCA_004027595.1. Classification (NCBI taxonomy): domain Eukaryota; kingdom Metazoa; phylum Chordata; class Mammalia; order Rodentia; family Dinomyidae; genus Dinomys; species Dinomys branickii. Next base: position 126,626 of record PVLD010002756.1, on the reverse strand, counting down.
TTTCTATCTAGAATATCTTTCAGTACTTTTTGTAGGTTTTGTTTGGTGGTCATGAATTTCTAAAGTTGTTCTTTGCCATGGAAAGTATTTTATTTTTCCATTAATTTTGAAAGAGTTTTTCAGGGTACATCAGTATGGGTTGGAAGTTGTTTTTTCTCAGGACTTGAAATACGTCACTCCAAGTTCTTCTCTACTTGAGGGTTTGTGTTGTGAAATCAGCAGTGATTCTAGTGGACTTTCCTTTATAGGTGAGCTGTATTTTTCTTCTCTGATAGCTTTTAATATTATGTTTTTGTACTGAATTTCTGAGATGTCAATTGTATGTCTGGGTATAGATTTATTTTGGTCCTGGCTGTTGGAGTTCTATTTGCCTTACTCAATCACATCTCAGATTCTGTTCCCATGTTTGGGAAATTCTCTGCTATTACTTCTGCATATAGTCCTTTTATGTCATTTGTGTTAACTCTTCTTTTTTCACTGAAACCAATTAGTATTATATTGTTTTTGTTTGCATCATCTTGCAGCTATTGAATTGTTATTTCCTGGTTTCTTGTTATTTTTAAGAGATCATTACATGATCACTAGCTACAACCCTGTTTTCAAGGTCTGAAAGTTTTCAAGTGGTTTTGCTTTTAGTGGAATTTTTCTTGGATATCTCTTTGAATCTGTTGCATTTATTCTTATTCCTTCCTATATTGTTCACTGAAGGTTTCCATCATTTTCCTCTGCTGTTTAATTTTTTTCATCTGTGTCTTCTTTAGATATGTTGAGTAATTCTTTCTTTTTGGTTGTCATTTCTTTTCATTTCTCTGAGAGATTTTTTTCTGATCTGATATACTCCATATCCTTATGGAGTTGGTTCTTTATTTGCTATCCTTTCAGAAATTTTAGGGGTGTGTCTTCTAAATTCTTCTATGTCACTGTCTCACAACTTGTTGTGGGTGAACTGGAGGTCTGAGATTGCATTTTGCTTCTTTATCTTGTCATTTTCTACTTCAAAATTTTTTATTTTGTCTTCTGTGGTGTTCCTTGTGGTTTTTGTATTAAATAGCTATGTCACTATTCACAAGGCCCCTCTAGGAAAAGACTTTTTAAGCCCCTGAGCTATATCCCCAGCCCTGGAAAAGACTTTTCTTGAAGGATGTCTTCTGTGTGTAGGAGTTTCTTAGTTTGTGTCTGTTACATGATCCTACCTTCCCAATTAATTGATTGAGAGTGGGATGTTTTTATTTATTTTGCTCAGCCCCCAGTCCTTTGGTGCTGGGGTATGGTGAAGTTATTATCCCAGAGCTTCCCAGATTGTTACAAAAGGGAGAAAAACTGATTACAACAAATATGACATCCTAAATAAAGTAGTAAAATTTACCATAATGATAGCCTCAAGCACATCTTGGAAACTGATAAACTGTGGTAACTATTGATTTTGTACTTTAGATCATAGGAGCAAAGTCTATAGTTACATAACAGAACCAATCATAACTTAGGAATTTGTATACAAAGTGTTTCCCTTTGGTAGAGTGGTTTTACCCTGTGATGGGGAAATTTAGGGAGGATGATATATAAAACAAAGGTAACTAGAAAGGAAGTAGAAGCAAGGCTGTAGGACAAAGGATGGTCATACAAGGTTTAGGAAACTAGAGAAGAAGGTAGAAAAGAAAGAATGAAAATGTATTCAAGGGATTATCTGACTTAGCCTCTGAGTTTGGGGGAAGAAATTACAACATGAAAAGGGAAAAAATTAAGAAAAAAAGAAAAGGATAAAAGTAAGTAATACAAAGATAAAATAAAATGAAATTAGACAGATAGATGATATATGGATACATAAACAGATAGGGCGGGGGTGGTCTCACTCACCTGTTTCTATTCCACGTGTCCATACACACAGTGCTCATTTACCTAATTTACCAGCCCTTGGATAGTATTTCAGACTTTTCCTTCTCACTAGTCTCACCTGTCTGTCATGTGTTTCCTAGTCCAGGTCCTACTGTGTGGCTGACATTCCATTGGTGACCTGGTCCCACAGTGTAGAGGGATGGGCCAGGCACTTGAATTCCTCTGGTAGAGCTGGTTTCCAAGTCCCAGACGTGTTCTGCACTGGCTGCTGATCCTGCAGTGTAGGGGGAGCTGTGCTTTTTATTTAGAGATAAAAACATGTCATTGAACTAAGAAACCTATCAACCTGATGTTCCATGATTGAGTTTTCTGGTGCAGAAAGTGTCAGGGGCCACTGGGCAAAATATTAAATCAATTCTGGACAAAGATATCTGACCCAAAGCAAGGGTGTACACAGCCAGCAATCAATCTATCAAATGGCACTCTGTATTTCTTCAAAGTGTGCTTATTTTATGTTAGGTAGACTGTCTGCCTGGGAGTACTCCAGAATCATTTCTGGTAAGTGAGAAAGGGCACCAGTGGCCATGGCACATCTTGATTGTCCTCTGAAGGGCCCCATTTACCAGGGCAGGGTGGACAAACCACACAGGACATCAGAAAGCAGCTTGGATTATATTTGATAGCAAAGGGTTGCTCTAGAGACATAATGAAGCACAATCCTAAGCCCTTCTGTGCAGGTACATCCTGGTACTATTGAGAAAATATGGTGATTCCCTACAGCAAAGAGATCAATCTCCCCATGAACTGCACACAAACCATGTGAGCAGCAGGTGTTTGGAATTTTAAGTCTTTGAATTTGTTTATCCCCTTTAGTCTCTATCTGTTGAAGTTGTGTAGCTGAATAAAAGGCATTTGAAGAATGTTAAATGTGTTATGATTAAATGAGAGAATGTGTGAGAGAGCTCTAGTGCTTCATATTTAAAGGACTTTCAATAAATCTGTTACGTTGAACAATATTATTAAAAGGAAGAACTTGACTTCTAATCCATCCAACTAAAAGTCACACAAACATATATTTAGACACTATGACTTTAATACAAAAAATAAGAAACGTAGAAAAAAGTGACAAGTGTCTTAAACATGTCTGTGAGATCACACCAGTGATCAGATTTCTAGTCATTCAAATTTACCATCTTGGTGGGTAAACTGCCTTTACTTGATCATGTTAAATTCAGGAATCTAATAACAGTGACCTCTTGAGAGGCAGTTGTCTACATAAGCTTTTATTGGTCACGGTCTACATGCTCTATCACTTGTGGATAAGCTCAAATTTTTCTAATCTATCAGAGTTTCTTTGGAGCTAAAATTTCTGTTGTTCAGGAAACTTCTTTTTAAATGAGACACAAAACCTTGGTATTCTATCGTTTGAGAGAATTATTGGACTCTCTGGCTTGTTTTGCAACTCCCTTGAAGACAAAGGTTGCTGTGACATTCCTTATCACCCTTGCCTCTTGTGAATATGCATCTTCAGTTTCATAAAAATAATGAAATCTCTGTACAGAATATTCTAACCTCACACAGACTTCCAAGCACACTTTAATCTTCCTGTAGCCAAGTGACTGAATGACTAAGAATCAACCACATTTTATTTCCTTACCTCTCATCCATTTGCTGTCTCCTCAACTGACAATAAGCTTTATTAATTATATAAAACATCACCCCCAGATATAAATATACAGGCTGTTTGGACCAAAACTCTTACTTTGACAAAAAGGAAAGCACGTATAACCAGGATGAGTCTGCTTCCAGCAACCATCAGGCTGGGTCCTCACACAGCTGCAAAACATCAAAGGATTTATGTGAATGATTTGGGATTGAAGAATAACAGCTTTTAGGCTGTCATTATGTTTGTCTCAACAAGTACTCTAGAAAATTCACCCAACTCTTTATTGTTTTATCGTAGACAAAGTGTTTGATTTTGTAGGAAATATTTTGCTATCTCGCTGACAAATCCTAAAAGTCTTACATTCTTATTTTTATTGACATAAATGATAAAACATCAATATGACCACTTTTTCTACTCTGGCAAGGTGACCTGTCTCACCTGTGTCCATGAAGGTCTGCAGTCAGTTCTGCTTTCCTCAGGGAGTGAGCAGCTCACCTTGCAGTTGGCAGAAGCACATGTGTTCCACAAGGGAAGAAGCAGGACTCCAGAATTAAGTCTTGTGTTTTGATATGGACTATGTCACAGTTTATTTGTGGTTCTTTGCAAGCCCCCTCAGTAATTCACGCCAAAGTTTACTTCTTGGTAGGAAAAGATGGTGTACAGGGCCACATCTCTCTCATAGATTTTCCTGTCCTCACAGAATATTTTGTGATAAACTGAGATGACACACACAAACTTGATGTAGTTAGTCCTGGATGTGCAACTAGGAGCCCACACATGGCCTTGTTGGTTTGTAGAGTAGGAACCATTGCAATCATAGGTAAGGATTTACTAACAGCCATTTATCAATGTTTGCCTTTGTGGCTGCAAAGCACCATGAGACTTGTGAGGGCTACTACATTTACTATGTTCCAGTAGTTCAGAGTCAAGGAGGAGGGACATTTAGGCAAAAGATGATGCAAATATGCAAGGAAGAGAGTTGATGCCTAGCATTTTATCTCACAATACATCCCACTTCAATCTGTGTCTGAGAGGCCTTCCCTTTCCTTAGAATTCATTTGAATTAATCACATGCACCAAGGCTGTCCTTGTATGCAAATTATATAGACTACTCATCTTTATTTTGCCTCATAGACTATGCATACCATATTGTAGCACATTAATATGTAAGCAGATATTAAAATGTTTGAAACAGGAGCATCTTCTCCCCATGAAAAAACATTACTCATCGTACATCAAAGTTTGATGAATGAATACATGAAAGTGTAAAGGCATTGTTGACCAACACTTTGGTTTCTCTTCAAGTGATGGCAAAACTGTTCAAACTTCTTATTTCCCCCACTCACTTTAATTAAAAATGATTTTTAGGTGTCTGTTTTCTCAACAAGGAAATTACTTTGTTGCAAATCATTGACAATTTAGTCACTTACTTTTGATACTTCTGAAGTCATACATTTTCTGCATATAAACTAATCTGTAACAGCCTAATGTATTCCTAAAGCAAGAATGATGCTGATTTGATTTGCAATTTGTGTACATAATTAACAGCAGCATCAGGTAGAGGAATGGTGAAGTATCGGGACCTGACAACTAGATTTCGGTCCTAACTGTATCTATAAACCTCTTGGTGTTACTTTTCTTAATGGAAGAATGAAAAGAAAAACACTACCTGGGCAGATGCCTCACATAATTTCCATGAGAATCAAATAAAACATAGGTAAGGATCCTTTGAGAACTATGAATAACTGCTTATCTATAAACTATTACCACCTGTAGATAAAATCCACTGCAGAGGTGAGATCCTTCAGTTGCTCATTTGTAGACACAAATTTCAGTGTTCTGTACATGTATGACCTACAATTAAACCTTAATATTTCTGTTATGAAACTGTGATGTAAACATAGTATATATATTCCAGAAACTGAATTATATTCTGAGATAATTAACCAAATATATTCCAAAGTCAGTATTAATATTAAAAAAGCAGGATACTTTTAGAATAACTATGCAACTGTTCTCATTTTTTTTAATGTGAGAATTCTTTACTAGGTTGCTGTTTATGCAGTGACATTCCAACTACAAGCCAAGAAGAGTGATCTACATTCCACTCAGGGACCTTGAAATACATGACATCTATTCCCACTTATGGCTAATAGGAAGATGTCAACAGAATTGAATTCCAAATAGCTTTCCTCAGGTTAGCTACAAAAAACATTCAGCAGGGGCCATAATACTTGAATGACCATTCATTCAACAAATACTGACTGTCAAGTATATTCCAGCCTGATTTAGGAACCAGGCAGTCAAAAATAACACGCATGCACACAACCTTTGCCCTGCAGGAAAACTCTGCCTATTGGGCAAAAGACGATGAGTAGCATGTAAACACACTTGAAGGATGCTGTGTAGAAGACACTGGTTCAGGTATGGAGAGCAGGGTTAGTGCAAGCAGTGAGAATGGGCACAGTGGAGTTTACACTTGGGAACCAGAGTGTGGTGCATTCAGAGCTTGGAGCGGGAGCTGCTGACCTGATGGGACAGTGGTGCGGCTGGTGAGAGAGGCAGGGCAGTCTTGCTGACCAAAGGAAAGACTTTCTGTCTGACGTTAAAGATTGGGACTTTGTTTTCCTGTTGCTCCTACAGTGGAATGCGGTCACCAATGGGTAGATGTTAACAACTCCCACTGCAATGCCACAAATAAGCTGAAGCAATGAGTGTCTTGAACCAGGAGCTGCTGTGGTGACTCACATCTCTGAAGAGATGGGAGACCACATGACTGGGGTGGGCTCCAGACCTGGATGGCCCTGACTCAAAACTTGGCTTCAGACTCCACGAGAGCATCAGATACTTATTAAAAGATTCTCTACTCAGGTCTTTTCATTTGTAAAATGAGGATAATAATAGGTAGAGTGATAGTTTAATGAGTCATAAATGCTTGGGTAAATTAATCAGCAATCTACTTAATGTAGTATAAGTTAGTGAATAAGAACACTAACAGCAGGGATTGGAGCATTTACCTGCTTGTTATGGGTTGAACTGCTCTCTTCCCAGTACACATTCCATATTTATATGTAGAAGTACTAACTTCCAGTGTGAAAGCACTTAGAGATAAGTAATTTAAAGGGTAACCACAGCTAACTAATCATAAGGGCAAGGGTCTAATCTCGTAGAACTAGTGTCCTTATAAGAAGAAAAAGAAACTAGGAAAGTCTTTTTCTCTTTGCATGAACAGAGAAAAGGCCATGTGAGGACATGGCAGGAAGGTGGCTATTGCAGATTAAGGGCAGCGTCCTCCCCAAAAGTGACTCTGACAGCACCTTACTTACAGACTTCTTCTGCTTCAGCCAACCAGCCAGCCCTGGCAAGCTAAAACAGGTCTGTACAAATAATATCTACGTTTATTGTGAAGGCAATCAAAACATAAGCATAAAAAGCAGGCTGGGTTTGAAAAGCATCTCTAATTTTTATACTAATGATTTTTATATCAATAAAAAGTCAAAGTTGGGAGCTGACCCTAATAGATGGTTTGAGTATTTATTAGTTATATGATCTCAGGAAAGTCCAGTGGGCCCCAAGTCTTGGCACCTTGATTGATGAAGTGGGTGTGGGTATCGGAAACAGCACACAAAGAACCTGCAGCTTCCTCTTAACATTAAGTTGTACAATACTTATATTTATTTATATACTATGGGCAAAACCTTTATTATTAAATGTTTTAAGGTAGTCAGTGTTGTATCTGTTGCAAGTGCTAGCCACTAACTAATGAAATAGTAAGCATTAAAAGCTGTAATGATTAAATATTTTGCTGTCATAATTCTTCCTTATTATGGAAATAATTCCAGATGTCTTTAGCACCCACTTAAGTAATAAATCCTTCATATTTTTATAACCAAAATATTTTGAGATTATTTCAGACACAACTGGTCAATCTCACAGCCAACATTTTTTAGCACCCACAATGAGCTGGTAGCCAATAACTGAACTGAATTTCTCAGATTTTTATCCATTGTGGATAAATCTACTCATCCCAAATTCTACCTTCCTATAAAGCAAACTCTCCAAAGACCACTGGCAACAATCTTACCTTGTTTTCAATAGTTGCTGACATTTCTGTAGCATTCTCAACAAGTATAGCCTATGACTTTTGCATGCAAGAGCTTGTACGACTGGCATGTGGACTTGCTTGTTTAATTTTTGGTCCAGGAGAAACTGGGCTTGGATGTAAATGATATCCAGCATCTCCTAGTTTAATGTCAGCGTTCCAAAAATGGTTCAATAGTTGATGTTTTCTCAACTTGCCAATTTCTGTCCTCCACTTCACCTTTATCTCTATGGAATGTGTTTGATTTTTCTTGGAATGCTAGCCTAGTTGATTATAGGGGAAATTACAGAGCACACATGAGGAATCACAAAGAAATCCTCACCTCAAATGATTGAGTCAAAATCCTTGAGTTTAAAATGTAGCCCATGAATTAAAAATATCAAACTCAAATAACGAAAATCCATTTCAAACTGGGAGAAGTATATAAGAGAGAAACAAAAGAAAACCTGGGGAGGAGAGAAGAGAGTCCGAGGTAAGCAAGTTTCAGTCCTGACCAAGTCAGAGGCCCAAGTGATGTCAGCAGGAATAAATTGCTCTTTGTATCACCTTCTTCTCTGGAGGTTAATTTTTTGGTTGATTATTCCCACATAGTAGAAAGATGGCTGTATGGGAGAATACGTACTCCCAATAGTTCTAGCAAAAACATTGCAATGAATTGTGCCATAGGCCCAGAAGAATGAGGTAGGGATTAGAATTCCAAGTTTTAGAAGGCGTTGGACTTAACTGCACCCAAAGCATGCAGAGCAAGAGTGGGCAGAGCAGTTCTTACTGTCAGAAGAAGGGAGATGGAGGTCAAGAAAACAGAAAGACCAAATATCTACCACGTATGATGTCAGGAATCTTGCCTCCACTTAGGGCATTCTCCCTTATACATGTATCTGAGAAGGGTAAATGATATTGATGGTGGTGGATGTTGTTTCAGAATTTGAGTTCCACAGATTCCATTCACTCTGTACATATCAAAAACATTGTGTTGGTGGAGAAGTATCCCTTTATGTCCTTTTGTCTACGAAGAACTGTACACAACTAACACATAATAAAAGTGGCAGAGCTGGAAGGGATGTGAAGCATCTGCTGTCACGTAGATGTCACTGTGGGGGTTTTAAATGTTAACTTCAAGCCTTCACAAGGATGAGTTTTGTAACTTATTGGCCTGAACCCAGCATTCAAAGATCTCTTCTTGTGCTTAAATCCACTTGTTCTTGTTAAAATTTAAGAAGATGATTGGGCCTTTTGCAGCAGGTAACTCCAAGTCCTAACCTCTAACATTTTTTTTAAGCAGTTCAAATTACAACCCAGCCCTAGCCTTCCAGGTTTAACTAAAATCAATAAACATATTTAATCAGATATTGTCTGGTTTTTAAGATTTTAATGTTTTTCTTCCTTTCTGGGTCTTGTGAGCTGGCGTTCTTTATAGATTTCTTCCCATTCACCGTAAGATGATTTCCAGTGGCCTTAATTGTGCAAAGCATTATTGAAAGGTTACTTTTCATTGGCCCACGCATACTATTCTCAGTGTTACTTACAGATGAGGGGGATATGAAGATAGAGCAGAAAGTGAGGAGTACATGAGCATCAATCCCTACTGACCAGGAGAGCCCAAAGGCAGACAGTGAGTTCTGGGCCCACAAATTCTGTGGGAAACTCTGCAGATCCTGAGCGATAGTCAGCCACCTGTCACATTCTTCAAAATGAATATTCCTTAGTATACTAATTCAAAATTTATAGCAGTGGAGATGATACTTAAATTGAAAGGGCTTACTGGATAAAACATTTTAACTAACTCATTAGATTATTTGACCTATTTAGAAAACAAACTTTCGTAGCACACAATACTATGGCTAACCCATTTAGAAACAGTTGAAAGTCTATGCAACAGTAGCTCTGTCTTTTTTCTCAGGTATCAAAATTCAGCCCTGGTCCCATCTTCCTTGGTGTCCATAGCAACATAGTTCATTCAAACAGCCTCCAAGAATACACTTTTCTTACCAATGGGCATACAACCCAGAGCAGAAGTTGCAGATTCTTGTTAGATAGTGATTAATCGACCTGTCAAAGTTTCATGATGATAGATGATAAGTGACTCCGATGCCAAAGCCCAAGCGAACAGCAGGATATTCATCTTCAAACTTCCTGAGTGTTCATTTCCCTTCTCTTCTTTCTCTTTTTCTCTCTTTTCTTCTCGTGCTGTTTTTTTATTTATTTCTTCAGGCGTTTCCTCTTAAATGGCTTGTAAGCACAATACTGTGGAGTGGAAGTGAGTGCAGTGTTCCTTACATGCGCTGAATAACATTTTGTACCATCTGCTGTATTTTAAATTTCAGTTTGATTTAATATTTAAGGATAGTTTTAAAAAGCATGCATGTTTGCATTTTTGTTAATTTTTCTCCTGTGTCTCAGGGAATTTCAGAGAGATTAAGTTCCTTCCAATCACCATCATCTCTTTAGTTCCTAAACCATATGTCTGAAAACAGTGCAGTTAATTTCATTTAAATGGCTCAATGTTGAGATCTCTAATATAATTTGGTCTTTTTCTCTGCTTACCTATAGTGGTACAAAGAATTTAATGGAAGATACAGATAAAATTTATCAGATTCTTTTAAAATCTCCCTTAATATGATCTAACATGGAGTTGGATACTACCCTAATAAGAGACTGGATGTAAGATAAAACAGTAGGTAAATGTTATGGTTGATGCAATATGTCAACTTGGGGAGTCAGAGGTTTGGCTGAGTGACTCAGTAGGAAGCCAGGGTGCTTACTTTGTATTCATCCTGAGGCTGTGCAAGAGGAGAGCTTGGAGATCAGGTGAGTGCTACATGCCCCCTGGGTGGGGGTAGCCTGTTTACAATGTAAGGGAGAAAAAGAGGCTGCTTGCGGCCATTCCTCCCTTTTGCTTTTGTGGTTTTGGCTGTGCTGTGCTGCCATGAACATTTGCCCTCTGCCATGCGCCACTCTGTCTTAGAACCAGCCAAATATGGACCAAGACCTCCACAAACTGTAAGCTAAATAAACCTTTCCTTCCTTCATTTTGGGTGTTAGGTATTTTGTCTCAGCAAAGAGAGAAAAGTAACCAAAACAGAATTTGGTACTAGTGGAGTGGGATCGTTGCTGTTACTAAGGCATGTGGTTCAAGAGCCTTTAGAAATGGCTTGTGGGAAGAGTTTGGAAAGGCTTGGAGATGTCACCTGAAAGCGTAGAGCTGGAACGTTTTTGGCTGTTTTGTATGGGAGATTCTGGTCAGAGCTCAGAAGACGAGAAGGCTGATAGAAATCCTGCCGGTAAAGACCTGGTTCGGAAGGTTTCTGCTGGAAGGAAGGACTGCATTGGTTGTTGGACTCCAGATGATATATGTTATGGCATTGCAGAAAGTTTGTCGGCATTTTGCTCAAGTCCAGAGATTTTACCTAAGACTGAGATTAAGGACGGCAGCGAATGGATTAATGTGGCAAAAGAAATTTCAAGGCAGTCGAATGTTGGGGCAGTGGCATGGCTATTGTTGGGGGCTTTTAGCCAGATTTATATTGACAATCAATAGCAAAGAGCCCAGCAGGATAATTTAAAATATTGTGAGTTTGGCCAGAAAGGAAGCTCCAGTAAATCTGTGGATTGCAAAAATAAGGCTGAGGAGCTCTCTATTCTATGAAGGAACAAGAGAAGGGAAAAGATGGTCTGAGGGTATCACAAGCAGCAAGTCTCCACCCATTGCAGCCTCAAAACTGCAAAGGTGAAAGACCTTGCCTTGAGAAGGAAGCCAAAGAGTGTCATGCTCCAGAATAGTGGTGGCAGCCGCACCAGGTTCAAGAATGGAGGCAGCATAGAAAATTTGTTCCTTAGCACTGGATTCAGTGTGCCCAGTGATCCAGGCACTCGACCCCTATGGCCAAGAGAGAAGAAAATTTGGCTACTACTCCAGATGGCAGCAGACCTTGGCATCATCCACGTGGCCCTGGCTTTAGGTGCATGGAGAATGCAAGAGTTCTGAGGTTAAAGAGGCTTCCACCCAGATTTCAGAAGGCCTGGGAGGCCAGACAGTGCGCCCCTGAGAGAACAGTGTGTGAAGCTGTGAGTGTGAAGCAAAAGGTGCCCTGGAGATCTTAGAAGTTTAGAAAAGACAAGACCGTGGATCATCTGAGGAAAGCTGCAAGGGGGAAGCAAAGCAGGCCTAAGAGAGAAGCTGTGCAGGCTGTAACCACCAGAAGTGCCATATGGGTGGACTCATGCAAGCCCTTTGGAGCTCACAATGTGCCACAAGTTGCTTCATATGCCTGATGTAGAATTACAGAACACACTGTCAGCCCTGCTGGATGTTGGATTTGCTTTGCTCTCAATGCTCTGTATCCCCGTTTGTACCTTTGGGAATGGTAATGTTTATTTTGTGCCATTTAATGTTGGAAGTGTTTACCTTTTCATTTGTGTAGGAGCCATAACGAAGAGCTTGCCTTACATCTTGGAGGAGACTTGGGGCTTGGACTTTTCAGCAATGATGAAACTGTGAACTTTGGCAGCTCTTGCAGATGGACTAAATTCCTTTCACATAAAGGGATGTGCATGAGTCTTTAGGGGGCAAAATATATGGTTCTAATGTAATATAATGCCTTTGTATCTGGAAACTGGTTTAAAGAAATGTGTCTGGTTGCCAAGTTGACAAGGGGTGGATTGTTATGGTTGATACATTGTGTCAACTTGGGGAGTCCAGTGGTTTGGCCGAGTATCTGCAGGAATCCAGGGTGCTTATTTTGTATTCATCCTGAGGTTGTGCAAGAGGAGAGCTTGGAGATCATGTGAGCGCTACGTGCCCCCTGGGTGGGGGTAGCCTGTTTACAATGTAAGGGAGAGAAAGAAGCAGCTTGTGGCCATTCCTCCCTTTTGCTCTTGTGGTTTTGGCTGTGCTGTGCTGCCATGAACATTTGCCCTCTGCCATGTGCCACTCAGCCTCTGAACCAGCCAAGTATGGACTGAAACCTCCACAAGCTGTAAGCTAAATAAACCTTTCCTTCCTTCATTTTGGGTGTTAGGTATTTTGTCTCAGCGAAGAGAGAAAAGTATCCAAGACACTAAATATTAAATTATTTTCAAATGTTTTCAAAGTCATGAAACTCATTCTTTAAGAAATCTTATGAGAAGCAGAATATCTACATTACACAAGGGGGAGTAATATACATTAAAACAAAGACCTAGGGTGTACCAGCTTTTCCTCTATCTTATCTGTCTGCCTTCACTGTACCTGCAAGCCTCCAAAAAATCCACATTCTAGCACCTTAAAACACCTGAAGCCCAAGAACACAATTTTCAAATTACTTCTTTAGAGTTAGGTGGATTGAGGTTAAGTATAATGAAATTAAGAAATATTATGACTGACAAAGTATACTAACACAGAGATTCTCAGCCAGGAAAACATAGGCAAAGTTTTACTACAGCTCCTGGTGAACAGAAGAGATTCAAAGTATGATTCAGAACAATTATGGGTTGTGGTATAAGCAAAAAATGCAGCATAATAAGCACATGACATGTCAATAGTAGTCCAGTATCACCACTCTGCATTTTAAGACCATATTGCTTTGGTTTCTTTTTTTCTAATCCTTCTGAATGACTTTTTCCATTTAATATAGTATTCTGGCTCTTGATATTTTCTTTTTTACTTCTACATTGTTTAAAAGTGGATTTGTTCCCTAGTTTACTCTTCACTCTAACATACAATGACACACAGAGACTGTCACATTTTGTGTCTGGATATCCCCCCAAAGCCTCATAGGGGACAGGCTTTTCAGAGACAGCTGAATCTAGAGTTTGTGACTAGTTCGTTGTCTAGTTCTGGGATTATACCTGCCCAAGGGCGGGTAGCCTACATACAATATAAGGGAGGAAAAGAGGTTCTTTGCCCTTTTGCTTTTGTTGCTTTTGGTGTCTTCCATTGCCATGATGTATTGCCCCTCACAAAGCCACTCTGCTTTATTGCCAGTGGATTATGGACTGAAACCTCTATAAACTGTGAGTTAAATAAACTTTTCCTCCCTTAATTTTGACTGTTGGATATTTTGTTTTAGCAAGGAGAGAAAGGTAACTAAGACAGAACTTGGTACCAAGAGTGAGGTCATTGCTGTGACTATAACTGACTATGTGATTCAAGAGCCTTTGGAAATGGCTTGTGGGAAGAGTTTGGAAAGTTTCAGAGATACTGCCTAAAAGAGTAGAGCTGGAATAACTTATGCTGTTCTGTATGGGAGTTCTGGTCAGGGCTCATAAGACCAGAAAACTGGTAAAAACCAGGCTTGGGAGGTTTATGCTGGAAAGTACTGCATTAGTAGTTGGAGTCCATAAATAGGTGTTACGGTTTAACAAAAATATTGTCTGCATTTTGCTCATATCCAGAGACTTTGCTCGAGAGTGAGATTAAGGACAACAGACTAAGTAATCTGGCAAAAGAAATTTCAAGGCAGTCAAATATTGAGGCAGTGGCATGGCTACTGTTGAGGGATTTTAGCCAGATTTGTGTTGAGAATCAACATCAGAGAGCCAGCATAATGATTTAAAATATTGTGAGATTGGACAAACAGATGCTGCAGTAAAGCTGTGAACTGCAAAGACAGAGGAGACCTAGATTGCTGAGAAAGAACAGGAGAATAAAAAAGATGGCCTCAGGGTATCATGAGAAACAACAAGACTCCACCCTTTGCAGCCTCAAAACTACAAAAGTGAAAGACTTTCCTTTGAGGAGAAAGCTGCAGAGCACCATCTTCCAAATTGTAGGGGCTGGACCATGTCCCAGAATGATGGCAGCCTATAGAATCTTGTTCCTCAGAATTGGATTCAGAGTGTTCAGTGATCCAGGCACTTGACACCTACAGCCAAGAGAGAAGGAAGCCTAGCCACTGCTCCAGCTGGCAGCAGACCTTGGCATCACCCATGTGGTGCTGTTTCTAGATACATACAGAATGCAAGAGTTGTGGGGTCAGGAAGGCTCCCACTCAGATTTCCAAAGAAGGTCTTGGAGGTCAGGCAGTGTGCCCTTGAGAGAGCAATGTGTGAATCTCTGAGTGTGAAGCCAAAGGTTCAGTGGAGACCCCAGAAGTTTGGAAAAGCCAGGAATGTGGATCGTCTAAGTAAAGCTGTAAGGAAAGGTCAAAGCAGGCCTAAGAGAGAAGCCATGTGAGCTACAACCACCAGAAATGCTTAAAGGCAGAGCCACCCAAGCTCTTTGGAGCTCACAACTTGCCATAGATTGCCTCAGATGCCGCACACGAAGCTGTAGGATTTAATGTTTTTCCTGCTAGATTTTGGACTTGCTTTGGTCCCATTCCTTTGTATCCCTCTGTGTGTAACTTTTGGAATGACAGTTTTATCTTGTTCCATTGAATGTTTCAAGTGTTTGACTTTGTTTTCATTTGTATAGGGTCACACAGCTAAAAGCTTGCCTTACATCTCACAGGAGACTTGGGACTTGGACTTTTCAGCAATGCTGAAACTGTTAGGACATTAGCAACTCTTAAGGATGGACTAAATGCCTTTCAAACAAAGGGATGTGCATGAGTCTTTGGGGGTCCAGGGGCAAAGTGTTATGAATTGTGGCTGGATGTCCTCCCAAACCCTCATACAGTCATGGGAGATGGGCTTTTCAGAGATAGCTGACCCTAGAGTTTGTTATTGGTTGGTTGTGTAGTACTGGGGTGGGGGATGGGAGTGCTATACCTGCCCTAGAGAGGATAGCCTGCATATAGTATAAGGGAGGGAAAGAGGCTGCTTTCTCTCTTCCCCTTCTGCTTTTGTTGCTTTTGCTATCTTCCACCACCATGAACTGTTGCCTTTCACCATGGCACCCTGCCTTGGCGACAACTGATTACGGACTAAAACCTCTACAAACTGTGAGTTAAATAAACCTTTCCTCCCTTAATTTTGAGCATTGAGTATTTTGTCTCTGCAATAAGAGTAAAGTACAGTGATATGCAATAGTTCAGCATGGCTGAGCAGTTTTGATCTGTGCATAAACACTGCATACTATATAGAAGTGAAACATTGAAGCCAAGGAGTTTCCTGTCTCTGCTGCATTATGAGTTTTTAAAGATGCCCAAAGATTTGCTCTGGAGTGTATTTTCACTCCCTGCCCACACCAGTCTCTGTCCTTGGTTCTGACCTTTCCTACTTATGGTGCTTCTTCACCTTGTCAAGTCTCCATCTCTGGTGCATAAAAGTGATGGTTTAATCACATGAAACTGGCTCTCCTAGTGCTGTCCCTAGACCATCTCACAGGGCCTGTGTCTCTGGCTTCTCTTTCTCCTGCCCTCACCTCTCCTCTGCAGTCTGACTTCTATCTCTAGGATACACATTTGCCATCCTGCACTCTCTGTGCTTTTATACTTTACTCTTTAGCTTTTATTTTCTGTTTAATCTAGAATTATTTGTGGCCTAAACACCATAACCCTGGCTTGATGCTACGCTAATTAACAATTATGTGGAGGGATGGTGTGGCATAAACTAGTAGATTAGATTGAATTTCCATGGACTCACCTCAAGGAATGTATTTTCACTTTCGCCTACAACTAGTGAATGTAAAGCTTGTAGTCATCACAAGTAATCCTTGCTGAAAGCAGACCTCTTGCTATTGTCAAGCCATCTCACACTAAGAATATTTTGAGTTTCTATAAAGAGTCATTGTTTCCAAATGTATATTTAGCTGTACCACCCAGACTGTAGCAATACCAAATAATGTCTATGAGAGAGTGATTTGGGTCTGTAAGTTAAACATTTGGTACATGGATTAGTGAATTATTTTGAGTTGAAATTCTGTTGAACCATGTAATCATGCTGCTAGCATTGCCAATTACTTCAATAGCTAGAAGTGAATGAACACAAATCTAAACTTTTCAAGAAGACATATGATGTCACTATGGGAGAAAAAGATCTAAAAATTAAAGAAAACCACTTCATATTTTCTCTTCTCTTTTAGTATTTAAATATGTTGAGATACAATCAAGATCTGTTCCTATAGCAAGTTAGTATAGCAAGTTACTATAGCATTGTATTTTCCAAAAGAAAATACTCCACCTTTTTCTTTAATTTTATGAATATATTAGAACCTTTGTTTTTAACCAACCTATAGATGTGGTTTCCATTATATTGTATGCCCATCTATTGGGACTGAGAGGAAGCAATTGTCAGTAACTTTACCTCTACAATTCTTGCTCAGTGATACTGAGTTCAGTGTAGTATTCCTTATTTTAACCAGACACTAACAGTTGCTCTCAAGTTCAGGACCAAAATGCTGCTGTCCATTCAACTGGCAGCACCTTTCAAGCTGCGTGTTAATATGCAGACCATTACCACTTGCCGATGAGACAGACCACAGAGGATCAATATGTCTCTGCATGTCAGACCTGCACACCCACAGGAAGCCTGCTGCCCCCACCTGCTGTGCAGCCCTGCAGGCTTCTTGATTTCCCATGCTGTTGTCAGTGCCTCGTGCTCCAAGATACGCTTTTCATTCTGTTTTTCCCCTGTCCCTTTCTGCAAATAAAAGAACTAATGGAAAAGATCAAATGCTTCATTGCGGTGACTCCACCGGTCTAGGAGTGACTGGAGAGATATAGCACATAGCAGCTGCTCCGGGCCACTCCTCCTCAACAGTTAACTGTTGATGCCTCTGTAAAATGCAGGGCTGAGTCCCACAGTACAACTCAGAGCCAAAAGGAGAAGAGACACACAGTGAATTGGGGAAGAAGACACTGTTTATCTCGATCTGTTTCTTTGTGACATTCTTCCCCAAACTCTATTACTATTATTACTCTTAATATGATTAGCTTTTTCTCACTTTGTTTAGACACAGCAGCCAAGAAAGATGTCTGGGATAATAGCAATGGGAAATTATGCTTGCTAAAAGGCAGCAGCCTCAGCTGACACTCCAGTCTCTTAATTACAGACCAAGTCTTTAAGACGCAAAAGCCTGTTTCACTATAGAACCAACAGGCTTGACATTTCACCACTGACGAGCTCTTTGTGTTTCTCTGTTTCTTTCTGAGGCCATGGTTTCTTAATTACAGTTTTCCTAAATTTTTCTACACTTTAGGATCCTTCTTATATAAAGGTTACAAATGGAAACCACCTTGTGATTCTTCCTGTGAGTTGTCATCCTGATTTAAAGTTTAGAGAAAATAAAATCAAGAGGACAGCAATTAGCAGAGCCCTGCGGCCCCAGCCTCTCCCCACTCTCACATCCTTAATGGCATTTCCACTGGGTGTTGGTGGCCTGTGGACTCACCAAGGGTCCAGGAAATGGCATAAACACTTTCACCTGCTTATGCTAAAACCTGCCTGCAGCTGTTATATTTATTGCAGGCAAGTTTTGTGATTTTTTTAAAAAGTAAAGGTAAGGAATATAAATGTAGCTTTAAAAATAGTCTCCTCCTGCCTCTGACATGATTTTGATGGTGTACGGCAGCAAGAGTCAGGCTGCTCTGTTGAAAGTGAGCAGCTACTTTCAGGGGCATGTCTTCAGGGACAAGGGTAAAAAGCAGATTCAGACAGATTAGAATTCCAGTGTAAGATGCTGTGCCCAGAGGCAGCCATGTCGCAAGACAGCCGTGTGCTCGGCATTCTCATGGCACAAAATGTTAACGTGAATGGGATCCTGCTATGGCAAGTTGCACTTGACAGTGACAGTGGTAGCGACTTCTGAAATAACTCAGAATTCTTGGCAAACAAATTGAGAGCTGGGTTCATCACCTAGGAGGTGCGATTTATTCATGGAAACCACTAAGTTGTTTCTAAACTTACCTCTTGATAAGTCCCCAGTGGCTTCTACAACTGATTCGTCATAGTGCTAATACTTCCAGTTAATCTCAAATAGCAACTCAAGCAATATGGACTACAGCACAAAGGTTGTCCCCTCATCATACAAGTTAGGGGACTGCCTGTGAATGCGGACTTCAGATTTTAGGATTTTTATGGTGTTTTTATATTTGTCCCTGCTAAAATTGATATGAATCCTATAAGGCAGGCCATAGAATAGCTAATCACAAATGCTCACATTTCTTTATAAATTCAGTAAAAAATAGAAGTTAGTATATGGCAGATCTACTGTATCTTAGTATTTGTTCAAAGAAATTCCTTACTTAACATACGGGTTTTGAACCCCTCTATGCACTTTGTGTGCAGTGCTGTTTAGGCTGGCTTGGATGGACTGGGGCTTTCTTGGGTTGGGGCATCTGCAGGCCAATACGAGATGTCACTGAGGGCACAAAGTAGATAAAGTATCAGTACCAGAAGAAGAAAGGAGAAAAACAGCAAATCAAACTGCTGCCTGTCTTGCATGGGATGGGAGGCCAGGGAAATTGGGCATTGCCAACTGACTTGACTCTTTCCAGAAGGTAATCATTCAGCATGTGTCTGTGTCTATGCAATAAATATTCAACAGGTATGTAGGAGCTGAGGAGAAACAGCAAGAGAGGAACACCCAGTTGCTTAGGCATTTGGAGCAGGGTAAATGGAAAATTCACTCGGATGAGGTAGGGTGATCAGAGAGGGAATGCTTCACAAAAGAGCTGGGGTTTTAGCTATCCTGTGAAGGAAGAGTATGACCACAGATGCAGAAAACTGAACCCAGCACACCTTAGGCAAAGAAAAGGACATAAGCAAAAGTAGAGGGGTGGGAAATCACAGCAAATAGCAAATAATCTGAACATGTCCAAGTATATACTCTGTATCTGAGAGGAAAAGGGAATGGGGCTTGAAACCCTGTGAATGTCTGTGTACCCTAAATTCTCAGGCTGAAACCTAACTCTTGAGGTAAGACATGTTGGGAAACAGGGACTTTGAAAGATTTGATCCATAAGACCAAAGCCACCATCCCAAATATCAGAAGGCCAAATGTTGAAATCTGGAAAGATCAAATCTTTAAAATCTACAGCCCCAAAAGATTAAAATTCTGAAAGCATACTCCTGGAAAAAAAGCAAATTTCTAAAATAAAGTCTTATTTACACTTTAGAAAGATTTATTAGTTGTTTGTTTGAATTACCAAATATGCAATAGGCAATGTAATAACCATTATTTTATTCCTACTATCTTGTTTAGTGAAGTTCTGTATCATTTATAATATTTTTATTACTTTTTATTCTCATTAATTGATCAATCTTGCATTCTTACATCTGATAATCTGAGCAACTTCATGGAAGATAACCATATGTAATACAACAACCACTGTCAATTCCTATCATCTTGTTTTTTTCTTTTTTTATTTTAAAGATTGAAAACACAAAACAATGAAGACAAAATTAAAACATTTGAAATCCTGTATCATTTGTATTTTTTTTGTTTTGTTTTTGTCTTTATTGTTGTTATTTTGTTATTTTTTCTCTTTAAAATAGAAAAAAACTGCAGAAATATACAAAAACAGGTAAAACACTTCCTTGTAAACTTTTGTAATAATGTCAACAATAATAAGTAAAAACATGTATTTAAGAATAAACACTCAGGTACACTAAGAGTTATGTGTGTATAATAGTTATAATAAAATAAACCACATTCATAAAGAATTAGGTTGAAAGTAGTATGGATAGACGCCTAATGTGATGACTGAGATGTGCCCACCCAGTTTTGTAAATGCACTGTTAAGCTGAGAGCCATCAAAACTCATGAGAGGGCCCCACACCAGGGACAGTGGTCCGTAGGCTTCTGATCTTTACAACTTTTATATTTCATACATGTGGGTATTTTTTACACAAATATACAAAAAAATCTCATTTGTGAGGAAGTGTCAATATTTTTACTCACAAAATTCTTAGACACAAGTCAATGTGGTGATGGTGCACTTTTGTGGCATCAAATTGGAAGAATAAAGAGAATAAAACAAATTAGAATCTTCAAAATGCTTTATTAATTTATACCTCCAATATTGGAAATGATGCAAAAAAGAAACCCATAGCATAGGAAATTATATAAAAAAAATAGTCAGACAACTTCAAATAATGGAACTAAATTGAAAAAGAAGAGAAAAAAATCCCCCACAATAAAAAAAGACACTAAAAGGAAAATTTGATATATGAAAAGCTATGATCATGGATAGGTTATAGGCAATTGCACCAAAGTAAAAGGTATCTGACTTTCATGATCATTGACTATATTTTTAAGTCCTGCATCTTGATGAATAGCTAATTTTTTCTTTTAGGACATGGTTCTCCATGGAGAATAAGTTCACATTCACATTCACTTTATATGTGGCACTGTTCTTTTGGAAATTCTTTTATGATTCAATGGACACTAACATGAGCGTTCCTTATTAAATTTTCCCACTATCTATGACATGTTTCTATATTGTTTTGGGTTTGCAAAAATCTATTTCCTGTGTAATAATATACAGGCCACACATTTTATAGACTCAATAATGTGATCGAACAAGTACCCAGTCATGTAAGCGTCTTTTTATCTAAACATACATATAATCATTTTCAAATTAGTTAGTAACTCCACTGTTTTTTTTCCTCAGGCAAATGGGCTTTATGCCATTAAAGTCTCCTAAAATTTCCTAAGCTGGAAGGAATGCCACTGCAAACAACAGAAGCATTTTTGGAGGGGAGGTTCCTTGCTGAACGGACTGTACACTCATTTGAATTTTTCACCAAACACATCAGGAGGAAGAGGAGAAACAAACTGCATTAGTTATGTCCTAAAATTCACTTTCAGAAGCCTAGACCACGCCCACTTCCAAATCTGTCATTATGGGTTGGGGATTCTGTTATGATCCCTTTTCTTCTGTAAAATCCACCAAAACTTCAAGTGCAAGTACTTCCCCTGGTTTCTAGTATTCGTTCTACCTAATATGATGTGACCACCCTCTATACAACTGAAAATACACCTATGGATTCATCTTGACACGACTACTGCTACCTTGACTTATAAGCACCATGACTGACCCTGAGTAACCCAGGTCCATCTCCCCCATGTAGTTTCCCAAAACACTGTACTATAAATAAATAAAACCATTGGAATGGTACCTGCTGTGGAGCTCTATTACTAGACCCTGATGCCATTAGCCTGACATCTTTGCTACTAGCTTGAGGTAAACTAGGACAAAGTAACTCTGTCATAACATTTTTTGATCCAAATCTCAAGAATCTCCATTGGTCTTGCTGCTGCCAGGACCATTTCTGTCAGTCAGTCCTCAGGAAACCACACTCTGCAATCCTGAATCTGTTGGCCTCTTTCTTCACTCTCAGGGAAGCTTGTGTCTGGTTCTCATGCACTGGGACTGCATGTTCTAGAACAATGCACTAATCTTTCCCCACAATTCAGATTCTTAGCCCTCTTACTCATTTTTTTTTTTTTAAAGCATTGGGGTTTAAGCATTCAGTGCTTGGGATTTTAGTATTTCAGGAGTGTGATATTTTTTGCACTGTGACTTCCAAGATTTTAGACTCTAGAGATTTAAAATTTTATGGACTTTGATATTTTAAGAGTTCAGCACTTGAGAGAAGGCATTGGGATTGTATCATCCTGGATTTTAACTGGACCTGGGCTTTTGGATGGTGACCAGAGCATGAAGGGAGACCCCGTAAATGAGGGAAGCACCCATAGAGGAAGAGACACAGAAAGCTTGATTTCTTTCTCTGCTCTGGATCGTATAAGGATTCAGGGACAGAAAGCAGAAGGAAAGTCCCCAGCAGACATCTAATCTGAGTTTTTCAGAACTGTGAGAAATAACTTGCTGTTATTTATCAACTTCCTCATCCGTGGTATTTTGTCATAGCATCCTGACCGGACTAAGACAGAGCTCAGAAGCATCAGTCCAGAGTGGACATTTTAGAACTGACTCTTGGGAACTCTGGAGGGATTTTCACAGCTGAATATGAGCAGAGTGTTACTGTAGGAAATGATCTTGACAGCGAGAGTTGCTAAGATGTGAGGAAGCCCATTTGATGTCAAAGCATAAGGCCCCTGGACTTACGCTCTATGGGCACACTACAAGCATCACAATAGTCATTCAATAAATCTATGTAATTAAATCTATGGATGAAGAGATTAACAGGAAATTTTTCAGGAGATAATTCAAATAGTTTGGGAGTGAGTTAAGTAAATTTTAATCCTGGAAGAAATATTAAAGATGAAAGGGAAGATACAGTCAGAAGAAAGAAGGAGACATTTCTCAAGAGTGTTCACATGACTTGACTCCTTGAATATCTGGGAGGGGAGGGAATTTGAAGAGAAAGAGTAGAAGTTGCACACTAACCTAGCCCTGACTCCTCTAGCTTTCTTGCAGCTACCTATTTTGGGGCTCTCTTAGCTAGTGACAGTATCCAGGCTTTGGAAAAATTCTCTATGTTGGTCCCGCCTTAACCTTGTTACAAAGCCTCTTGGACAAGGACATTAACAAAAATTGAGATGTCTAGCAGTGGATCAGCTTGTATGGTGCTACAGCACTTTTGTTTTGGGTCCCTTCTATTTAAGATGCCTCCATAAATTTAAAGGCCAAAGTTAGCTGCATACCAAAAGTTAAGAAGCTTGTTAGATCAACCAGCATCCCTAAAATAGTTACCACATGTCTAGACAAAATTAACCTCTTCCAGCATCACTGCTTTGTGTAAAAGCCTCAGCAGTGTTCCCTGAATTACTACAATGGATGCATAAATGTTCTCTGCCTCAGCCTATACCCCTGTTCTCCACCTGCTACTTGGTCATCATTACAACCGTTTT
The DNA here is from genome assembly GCA_004027595.1 of Dinomys branickii. Taxonomy (NCBI): domain Eukaryota; kingdom Metazoa; phylum Chordata; class Mammalia; order Rodentia; family Dinomyidae; genus Dinomys; species Dinomys branickii. Next base: position 103,346 of record PVLD010002756.1, on the reverse strand, counting down.
CCACTTAAGTGCTATCAGAAGTTCTCCTTGCCCCTTGTCTTCCAAACATAACTCTGCCCCTGCCTTTCCACAGTGGTGCTGAGTCATACTGGGTCTCACTGGCTCAACTCCAGGTCCACTCACTCTAGGTCCCTGGGCCCCAGCTGCTCCCTCATGAGCGTGGACATCCCCCTTCTGCATCCAGATAACTGCTCTTCCCACTCAGTCCTCCTTATCCACATGCTCCTCTGGAAAGCTTTCCATCAGACATTTGTGCAGACTCACATTTCTGGCGAAGCACTGCTCACACTGCCTCCTGTATCGCCTGGACTCTGTTCTGTGCCAGAGAGCAGATAGAGTGAGGCCAGCATTTTAGACCTCTAACACCTTCAGGCACAGGGCAAGAAGGAGAAACAGGGTCAGACTTGAAGGAATGCACTCTGTTTACACGTGATCAAAAGTGAGACCCTAACAACAAACCCAAGGAAACCACTGTGCTTGATCAGGCAAGCTCATTAGTAAGGGTGCTCAGCCCACCAATCACTAGTAATGACTGCAAGGCCAGATTGTTAGCTTTCTGAAGGCAGAGACTAGGGAATACCTGTGTTCTTGAGTGAATGAAGAGAGTAGCTTCAAGCGTCAGGATGTAATGATCTAAAAGAACACAAGTATAATTTAAAAAATTAATGAAGGCATATGAAGACTAAGAGACCAAGGAGAATTTGTCCAGCAACTTCATGATTTTTTTGGACATGGGGAGGCTCTCAAGACTGTGAAGTTGAGTTAAAATGTCATGCTGAAGGGGCTTTAAAGAGGAGGAAGTTCAAAGATAAAATAAGTTTGTGTTATTTCCTAGAAACAAATGCGTGATATGACAAAACTAGAAATGTACTCATAAAAATAATGTCTTCTCACTACAGAAAATTTAAACCAAAAAGAAAGGTAAAAAGAAGAACATATCACAAGGATTCTGCTTGATACCAACAAGGAGAGAGCAGTTTGGCAGAGTGTGTGCAGCAGGAGGGAAAGCTGCAGGCATGGGTGAGGGGTGCGTGGTCAGGGTGGACACAAGCAGGTTACGCTTCCATGAAGTTGGACGTCTGAAGGCAAGAAAGACTTTGGGAACAAGCACACACATGTGCTGTGGACAGAAATGGATGTGTGGGTTTGAGACTATCAGAAGCAAATGTGTCGAGTGCAAAGGAGAGCTTAAGGGTGCCACAGAAAACGACAAGGGAGAATGTGAAGAACTCTGTTTGAAATAATGCACGTCAAGAGCCCTGAAAAATATTTCACAACCAGGAACACAACAATGACTCCAGTAAGGATCGTCATGGGCGCTAAAACCATGGGTGAAAGGACAACTGTGAGACAAAATACGAGCAAGACTCAAGCTTTTGATGCCCTGCACAGTTGTTATCCACAGAGGAAAGGGCACCTCCCGGCTAAGAAACGGACAGACACTGCCTTAGCCATAGTTCTCCTACGTACACTGCTTCAGCACTGTTCAAATTATCAACACAAAAAAGGACAAAAGGAAAGAAAAAGCCAAAGGCCTGCTCTATGTTAAGAGATACTTAAAAGTCTCAGCAAACTAATGTGACTGTGATCCTTGACTGAAGGCTAAATGGAGGGAAAATGGCTAGAAAGGTCACAGTTAGAACCACTGAAGGAACTGGAATATGACCATATTCTGCATGCTGTTATGGTATCCATGCTAAATCGCACCTGTGTGGATAGTGTAATGTGGTAAGATAAGGGACTACTTCTGTTCTTAGAAAATATATCTTGAATTTAATTATCTCACTAGAGAATAAAATATTTTATCCAGATATGTATAGTGAATGGGCAAAATGTTGGCTATTGTTAAATCTAGGTGACTAGGATTTTGTTATATTAATATTTCAATTTTCATATGGGCTTAAATATTTCAAAATAAAAGGTTAAAAAAAGAAAATGAAAAATTTGAAAGAAAAAAAGGAGGAAAGAACATTTTCTGTGAGGGAAGGAGAAGGTGAACCTGGGAAATAAGATTTAAATTGTCCTTCTACTTTTCCTAAGACACATACTGTGTTTTTTTTTTTACAGCATTACCTCATTATTATATCATCCTAACACCTTTAGAGTGAATATTGTTACTCTTACTTTATAGATGAGGAAACAGGCTCAGAAAACCTTGCTGCAAGAGCTAGTAAGTGCAGTGACTTAGAATTACTTTCTCCCCTTTAGTACAAGGGCTTAGTGGCAAATAACACCGCAGCTGTCCTAAGCAGAGGGAGTTAAATGACCTGCAAAATTGTTGGAAGTAAGCTCAGGCTGAGCTTCTAGGAATGACCCCTGAAATGCTGCTGTAGAACCTGCTTGTCAGGGGAGCTGCCTCCTCCTCATGGCAGACGCTGGCAGATGCCAGTCCATGGCCTCATGTCTGCTGAAATCCACAGCAGCAAACACAGGCTCTCCCCTGACCTGTGATGCCTACTGCTTGAGCCCCTTACACACCTTTTGGGGAAAGCAGCCCCTCCCTCAGTGGTGCTCTGAAAAGAACAGGTTGCAAATCACGGTGTTGTCATCCACTTGCTGAACACCGCAAGGGTTCAACTGAGGATGGGGCAGGCTACTGCACAGTGTGTGAACTGCAGCAAGCTACAGGAAGGGCCGGCTTGGATTGGTTTGAGGCAGGCTCTTCCATCTGCCTCAGCTCTCTCTGAGATTTGCTAAAATCATAAGGGAGAAGGCTGCAAGGGAGGAAGAGAGATTGCAGGGACCCCTCCTCTAAGACTGTTTAGTGGGGGTTCAATCATAGGAGGATCATTAAGATATACAAGCTACCTAAATATTCGGTGTTTATACATGCATTTATATAGTCATTATAGTGTTTTGACCTGATGCATTGTGGGAGCAGAGGAAGTTGTACCTGGAACCTGGTATCTCACATCTGATGCCAGTCTGCAGTTCCTGACACAGAGATCAGGCAGGGGAGATAGAGATAAACGGAAAAGAGGGTGGGAAAGGGAAGAAGAGAGAGGGGAACGGGAGAAGACGCACGGAGGGTGGAGAATATAGAGACAAAGTGGAGGAGCTGAGGGGAAGGGGCAGAGACGCAGGGAAAGCAGAGGAGCTCAAGGACAGCTTCCAACCCACAACTTCGAGCTGGAGCCGCAAGTGCCCCAAAGTATCCTAAACTTTTCATGTTACTTGAATATCGGTGACCTGATTGATTGAATGAAAAACTCGCAAATATATTTATGGGATGCCTTATATATAATAAATGCATAAATACAGGCATGAATATGCACGTAAAAACAGAAATGCACATGTGTAAAATCACTCCTATGGAAACCAGAAGGTGACATCTGATGCTCCGTCATTTTCCCACCAACTTGTACATCTGTGATTTTTCAAACACCACAAGAAAACTACCCCCCTCAGCTCTCTGGAGTTTTGGAGTCAGAATCAACCAAATTAAACCTCTATTTTGCTGTGCTCTGCCCCTGTGACTCTGGACAGACCTTGTGCCCCCGGATCCTGAGTTTGCTCCTCTGGTATGGAAACAAATTTCCCTGCTTATGTCTATTAGGACTTTAGCCTATGCAAAACTCTGAGTGCACCTGCCTTGGGCAGAGGAATTCTCTGCTCTCAAAAGCTCTCAAACCTTCTCCTGAAATTGTGACATCAACTTCACTGGGGTATAATCCAGGGGCAGTAGAATGCATCCACGTTGGCATATGGTTTGTTCAACATAGACGCACTTCTATTTCCCCTCAAGCTGCCCTGTGGGCCATTGCGGGCCTCCTCCACAAGGTTATCTCTCGGCTTTCTGCAATTTTACATGAGCTTGGCCTCAACTGGGGTTTCACATAAATAAACCAAACACCCCCTATGGCCTTTGCTGTCTGGCTACTTTCACTTAGCAAAATGTTTAGGGATCTCTGTGTTACCAGTGTTTGTTTGTTCTTTGTTTATGTTAATTCATGAGTAGAATTCCATTGTGTAGGTGTCATAGTTCCTGCATGCAGTCAAGAGTTGATGGATATTTGAGCTATTTCCAGTTTAGGGCTATTATATTTCAGTAAGTGAATGTTTAGCCTAATATTTTAAGTGTATATTTAGATATTTTTAAAAGAAACTGACAACCAGTTTCTGAAGTGGTTGTTTGCTCCAGGCCCTCATCCACAGTTCACCTTGTTTTGTTTGTTTGTTTTGCTTTTTGTGTTTGTTTTATAGGTACTAGCAGGCGAGCAACCTTGTCTCTCTGTGGTTTTGACTTGTGTTTGTCAACTGACTGCAGAATACCTTCATGAACTTCATACCCACTCAGGTCTTCTTATGGATGAGTATTTGATCAAATCTCTTTTCTTTTCTGAAGTCAGATATATGTATTATAAATATTTTCTCTCAGTCTGTGCTTGCATTTTCACTGTCTTCATGATGCAAAGCTTATAAACTTTTTGAAGTCATTTTTATTAATTTTGTTTTTTCTTTGATATGTTTCTCATGAAATCATTGTCTGTGATTGAGTTAGTTCGAGTCTCAACAAAGATTTTTTCTGTGTGTGCTGTTCAAGTATAATAATTTTAAGGTTTTGTTTAGACTTAGGGTTCACTTGTGTAAGATATGAGAATAAAGTTGAGGCACCGTTTTGAAATTTGTTCATCCACTTATTTTAAAATACTATCTTTCCCCATTGAAATAATTCAGCTCTTTTGTCAAAAGCCAGTTACATGTTAGTCTAGAAGCTTTCTGTTTTGCTTTGTCATCAAGATTTCTATATTTAGTGTCACATAGTCTTTATTATTACAGCTTTATAGCGTTAAAGAATAAGAGAGGAGGCGCACCAACCCTAGCTTGAAAAATTGCTTTGATATTTTGTTTCCATGTAAATTTTAGGTTAAGCCTGTCAATTTCTACAAAATTCCTGGTGGGAATTTGATTAGAATTTTATAGCACCTATAGATCAATTTGGAGGAGAGTGACATGATCAAAATACAGTATTGAGTTTTGTAATCAGTGAACTTAGTATAACACTTTGTTATTAAAGTTATCTCTAATTCTTCTAAACTGTGTTTTATATTTTTCAGTGTTTGTGCCTTAGATATTTGTAAGTATATCTTAAAATATTTTACTCTTCTAGATGTTATAAATATTATTCCAATTGTCTGTTGCTAAACTATAGAAATTCAGTCAAGTACTGCGACCCACAAAATTCTTTTTAAGTTTGGAAATTGTGTTTTTAAGATAATTCCTACATTCTATAATGGCATTTTTATCTGTTATTAAGTAGTTTTCCTTCCTTCCTAACCTGTTTGTCTTTTGTCTTTCTTTGCCTCCTCCCTTTGCACAGGATGTGACACACTGCTCTGATTAGCAAGTATTTTATAAAGAGATTTCCAGGTATAGTCATAAGGAATATTGATCTATGGTTTTACTGTCTTTTACTAGCTTTATCTGACCTTTGTAACAAGAGAACATTGGATTCATAAAATGGATTCATAAGTAATCTTTACAAAATTTGCAGAATATTTTGGAAGAATTTGCATAGTTTTTATATTCTTTCTTCTCATATTTTTCATAGAACTCATCAATAAATGTATCTGGTTCTGGAATCCATGGAATTTTAAAATTACAAAACCAATTTCTGTAGTAAGTATCAGATTTGGCATATTTTGTATTACTTCTTATGTTTTGAATAATATGTTTTCTGTTAATTTGACCACTTCATTTAATTTGTTGAGTTCATTGACTTAAAAATTTTCATAATGTTCCCTTGTGTCTGTTCTACAGCATCACGTCTAAGCAGTTATCACCTTGTAACACACCTGTAACTTTTTGACAAGGAAAAGGAAGGAGAGTGAGGAAATTTCTAGGTTTGAATTTTAAAAGAAATTACCAGCTAAAGTAGGAATTTTTCACTTGAAAATTGTACGCCAATCAATTAGATAAATGGGATTCATTTTGCAAGAATTTTTGTAACATTGAACAAACTCTGGGAAAAGACATTACCATTGATAGAACAGCATAACAAGACCCAGAAGCTAGTAGCGCGTCCCATTTACCAGGATAACGCAAATGCGGGAATGTGGTACGGAAGAAAGGAGAGCTGGCCCTGAATGGGCAGGAATGAGGCGGATGTAGACGTGAAGAGCTGCAGTGATCCGGATAAACATCAGGCACAAAATCTGCAGTGGAGGAAGACTTCTGAAGGCTTTGATTATACTTCAGGAATGGAAATTATTTGTTTTGCAGACACAAAAACAGATGATTGTGTTTGACAGTTTCCCAAACAGTGATGAGTCCACTGTAAGAGAAAGTAAATGTAATGGCATCCAGGGAATATTTTTATTTTGATATTTATATATTTACTTAAATGAGCACAATAATCAGGAAAGAAACACATACTATGGCATACAAAACATTGAGTAAATTAAAGTACCAGAAAGAAACGATATAGCAACACAGAAAGTCACTGGGTGATGGGAAGGTGGCCTTTCAGCAGCCTGATGGCACTGCCTCTCAGTAATTCCTCAGAAATTTAATAACAATGACTAATACAGGGGTTTCCACGCATTACAAATGTTTTCAGTTACTTTACCTATCATAATTCTCCCTAGTATGCTATTCCTTAGTTACTATCACTGTCATTGTACAGATAAGGATGCAAAGGAACAGAGAGGAAAGAGAACTGGCCTGAAGCCATGTGAGCTCTGAGGCCATCAGTTTACACCTAGGCTATGATGTCCTGTAGCCTGGCAACACCTGGGATCTGTCTAATTGCGCACTTAATAGTATGATTGAATTTCGGCCTCCATGCTCCTGCTACCACCTCTCCAGACTCAGGCTGGACTACCCCTCTGCTTTAGACTCTCTGTTCACACAGTCTTCTATTTATAGAGATTCCCTAAGTTATGGGGGTTTCATTAGAGGGGAATAAATTGCATAATTGGACCAGATTATTTTCTTCTGGTGCCTATTGTAACATCTACGCTAATTATCATGACACTAATGGACCCAGATTATAAACATTACTCATTGTTTGGGAAACAGCACCTTGGGACCCTCTGCTTTACTAGACTCAGCTTTTCTTTGCTCCTTTTAAACATTCTGGGCACAGAATCATGTTAGTCACCGCACACAAGATACAGTAACAGCTTTGCTCATTGCTACAAACTGGTTCTCTTTCCCCACCACCCTTTCCTGTCTCTGTCATCCCAAGTTGACACCAATTGCACCGTGTGCCACCACTTTCCACTTGGCAAGGCCATCACTTTGTTCGTGGGGGCTAACCCTTGTTAGAAATATTCCTTTCCAGGCCCTGTGTGTGTGTGTGTGTGTGTGTGTGTGTGTGCATGTACATGTGTGTGTCAGTTACTTGGGATTGAACTCAGGATCTTCACACTGAGATCTATTCCCAGCCCCATTTTTATTTTGAGACAGAGTTTCACTAAGTTGCCCAGGCTGAACTTGAACTTGTAATCCACAGGCTCCTAGGATGCTAGAATTACAGGTGTGCGACACTATGCCCAGCTGCTTGGTTCAAATGTTCTGGAAGATCTTCCAGGACCTTGAACTGTCCATTTCTTCCAATTAACTCCTCAGATGCATTCTCTCAGCAGCTTTCTGACTCTCCCAGGCCTCTGATTTACATGGTCCAGCCATGGCCCAGGTGGATGCAGGACTCAACCTTGGCCTGTTCAAGTTTCTGTTATAGAAATCTGCAAGTGACACTGTCTCAGCCTCTTCAGATGTGGTAGGTTTAGACCTCACACACCAAACTGAAAGTTATGTGATATGTGATTTTATGTAGCCTATGTATTAATTTTGTTGGAAAGTCAGCCTCACAGAGATAACAGGGAGCTCAGGTCATAGAAAGAAAATACTCTGAGATCCTGATAGATGCCATTGCCCAGTTTCATCTCTCCTATATCCTTTTGGTAAATACCTTTTAATTCTGCTTTAATTGTAGTTGTTTAGTGTCCTTCATCTCCGTAAGTAACCTTTATTCCCAAGTTTCTAGTCTCCTCATGGGTGACCCCCCTGTCATAGTCCCTCTGGTTTGAAGTGAATTGTAGACTTTTTCATCTTCTTGTGTTTTGCAGAGAGGTCTGCAAATTCTGGAAAACTCTGGCCTCTAATTGTAGTAGTTATTGTAGTAGTTCACCTTTAAAACTGTGTTCCTGTAAGGAAGGAAGGAAACATCACTACTGACCTCTTTTTCTTTCCCTTGTAACATTGTTGTTCTGTCTTTTCTATTTTTTTTTTTTTTTTGCTGGCTGCAAATACTTTGACTTATTCTTTCATATGTTCATTCTTTCCTTCTACTTATTTACTCAGTCAGCATACACTTTCTATAGACTACTGTGTCTCGTTCTAAGGCATGATGGATCTAGCAGCAGCAAAACAATACAAATCTCCACCCTGGTGGAACTTGTGTTCTTGTTTCACACGCAGTGAAATACCTCAGTAAGTAGCCTGTGAGAAGGAGGCTGGTGCCACAGGGGAGGGTAAAAGCAGAGACGAGGATGGGACACCTGATGGGTGGGAGAGGGAAGATGAAGGAGTAAACTACACAAGATGTGTAGCAAGTGTTATGGTTGATACATTGTGTCAACCTGGGGAGTCTAGAGGTTTGGCTGAGTGATTCAGCAGGAAGCCAGGGTGCTTACTTTGTACACATCCTGAGCCTGTGGAAAAGGAGGGCATGGACATTGTGTGAATGCTACATGCCCCCTGGGTGGGGGTAGCCTGTTTACAATGTAAGGGAAAGCAGGGGGGTGCTTGCAGCAATTCCTCCCTTTTGCTCTGGTTGTTTTTGCTGTGCTCTGCTGCCATGAAGTTTGCCCTCTGCCATATGCCACTCTGCCTCTGAAGCAGCCAAGTAAGGACTGAAACCTCCACAAACTGTATGCTAAATAAACCTTTCCTTCCTTCATTTTGGGCATTGGGTATTTTGTCTCAGCAACGAGGAAAAAATAACCAAGACAGCAAGAATGCTCCAGGCAGACGGAGTGTGTTGGGAAGCTCAAGAAGGTAAGATGGCTGGATCTGAGGAGAGACCTGGGACCAGGAGGGAGCATAGGGGCACTGTCAGAAGGTCAGGCTGGGGTGGGTTTCAGGTGCCTGGAGGCCACTGAAGGCTTGGGCTTTGGGTCTGAGACATGAGTCATGGGTCTGTGGAGTGTTAGTGGCACATCCGAGTCAGGATTTTATCTTCAATCTAGCTGCTTTGAGAAGGGTCAGTTGAGGTTGAAGGATAAACAGGAAGACAATACTGTGTGCAGGTCATCAGAGTGACTCATCCCAGGGAGGTAGCAGTGAAGGTGCCCATCAGAGAAAACATAGTCTCCTGAGAATGAGAACCAGTTGAATTTGCTGACAAATTAGATGACTGCAATGTGAAGAGGGTGGCCTGGGATTGAGAATGCATCTGATCATGTATCCTGTGTGAGGCAGAGGTAAAAAGTTAGGAGTCAAAGTGGATTTGGAGCCATTCTCTGTGACTTCCTTTATTAATGATGATAAGAGCAAGCAAATGCGGCACATAGTACCACATACATGCCAAGTATGGTTCTTATTTGTTCACATATATTATTTGACTTGATTCTCACTTTGCTTTTATGTGTATCTCTCATTATTCCAGAGATGAATGCACACTTCTCAGATAAAGAAATACAAATGGCAAATAAATACATGAAAAAATGTTCCACATCATTAGTCATTTGAGAAATGGAAGTTAAAATAACACTGAGATTCCATCTCACCCCCAGAAAGAATGGCTATCATCAAGAAATTAACCAATACCAAATGCTGGAAAGGCTGTGGGGAAAAAGGAATACTTCTCCATGGTTGGTGGGAGGGTAGACTGGTGAAACCACTGTGGAAATCAGTTTGGAGATTTTTCAGTGAACTAGGATTAGAGGTCCAATTCAACCCAGCTATTTTCCTTGTGGGTATTTTTTCAGAAGAACTGGAAACATCATACCACAGTGATACATGTGCACCCATGTTTATAGCAGCGCAATTTGTAACAGCTAAGTCATGGAAGCAACCCAAATGCCCATCCCCTGAGGAATGGATAAAAAAGTTGTGGTATTTTTATATAATGGAATATTACTCAGCTATAAAGAAAGATAAACTCAGGGCTTTTATAGATCAATGGTCACAACTAGAGACCATACTCATAAGTGAAATAAATCAAACCCACATGTGTAAACACCATATTGTCTCACTAGTATAAGAACCTGAAAGAGTGAATAAAATCTTAAAGGTACAATAAATATTATGAAAGGGAAAGACTGCTCGGAGGAAGGAACAACTGGGATGAGGGAAAAGAGAAAAGAAAGAGAGAAGGGAAAAATGCATATATAGGTATACACAGGATAGGTAAGATGGTTGTACTACTGATTTCTATTACTTTGTTGAAATGAACAGTTAATGTTTAATTGCTTGATCAGTCTTGCATGCCTATATTTATTTATCTGAGTAACCAGTGTAAACACTTAAATATGTACTACAGCCACTATTGTTCATTTCCTATCACCTTGTCTGAAAATATGTATTGCTTGTATTTTTTGTGTTATTCGTAAATGTGTGTCTGTTACTGTGTTTTCTTACTTTTATCTTTAAAATTTAAAAAAAATTTAAAAATCAAGAAAAATCTGAACACAGAGTGTTTAAACCATTTTCCCAAGGTCAGATCAATAGGATACAAAAAAAGGTTGAACTTTATAGGAGCACTGCCTTGCCACTTTCTTTGTGAACAGCTAATAAAGAATTCAAGTGACTCCAGGGTTTGAAGGTACATGCTGTCCACAAATGCCCTACTTACAAAACATGGTGGTTACTCAAACTGTGCTGTGGCAATGCTAGGTGTGTTTTTTCCGACAGTGGTAAAAACAGGAAGAAGCAGATTAACCCAGCGAGTTCACTTGCACATCTGATCTGTGGTATTTCCATCTTTGGGGATGTTATAACTACATGACTATCTATTTAATGCTACATTGACATAACTTTTTTTTGTCTCAGAAAATCAATATACTATTTTTCTGGGCTGCAGTTTGATAGCGACCTGTGGCCTGAGAATCAGATTACTTACAATCAATCCTCTTGTTGATGGGCATGTTGCTTTGAATTGTATAGCACCTCTCAGACCCTGGCTGACCTGACTTCCAGAATGTCTATCCTGGCATTACTTCAGGTTGCAAAATGTGTTCTTAGAGGGCCAAACGTGCAGCATGCTGTGGCCCCTGACCCATGTTATCTGAATGCGAAAGAGTTTATTTCTCCATGTATGGTATGGCTTGCCAAGAAACCTAAATTTAACATGCTGTCACACAAGACCACAAATGCAATTATACCCTATTTAAAAAATTCCCTCTTTGACTTTTTTCCCAATGTATTCTAGAGTTTCTCCTATAGGAGATGCAGAATTTAAAGTCTCTCTAAAGCACAGTCTGTCAAGATCAGAGCTAGCATTGCACTACTTTCCTGTCAAGTGCCAGCCTTGATCGCAGGCAGGTGATGCGAGCCTTTTATCTGATCCTCCACATCCCCACATTCCAGAGAAGCAGCTCAAGATCTAATTTCCTAATCTTTTAATGGAAACTCAAGTAAGGGAGGTGGGAATAGAAGTGAAACGGTGAGAAACTTCTATTTAAAAGAAAAGAATAAAAAGAAAGACACAAATTAAAGCCTCTATGTTTGCTGTTGCTCTGGATTAATTTCCCCGATGCTTAAACTCTTTATGTTAAAAAAAGTATGTGAAGTATAGTGGCACACCCCTGTAATCCCAACACTCAGGAGGCTGAGGAAGGAGGATCTCTGTGAGTTCCAGGTCAACCTGAACTACAAAGTGAGGTCAAGGCAGCCTGAACTACCTAAGGAGAGCCTGTCCCCCCAAAAATGTGTGTAAGCGTTCAAAGTATAGCACTGACAAAAATGAGACTGTTTACTCACGTATTCATTCACGTAGTCACGTCTCCTTTCCTCTTGTTACACAAAGAGCATCCACATGGCATGAGCTGTACTAGAGGCTGGATTTCAGGAAAAATTTAGGACAATTTTTCATTGCATATCTGAACCATCTTATTACACTGCTCAATGTAATGGAACAGAAGAGGTGCTCCCAAATCCTCTGCTGTACTTATGCCAAAAGCCAGCCCTTAGTGCAGTAGAGGAAGAATCACTCAGGACAGCAAAATCATCTCCCTGAGACGTGATTTGATATTCACCCCATCCTCTGCCTCCACTGCTTCTTGAGTAAGTAAAGAAAAGGACTAACAGGGATCTCCTACTGTTGGTTTTGTTCAAGTTCTCATTGTTGACACCTCCCCAGTTACTTCTAGAACCTGGAACAATAAAACCTCAGACTCTCAAGTGCAGCAAAGACAATAACAAAAGCTTTTATCTGTCGGATAAATTATTAATCATCGTGCTATATCTCCCTTGACATCTGTAACACCAGAAAAATCAATTTGTCACGGTCCAGTGTGTGCTCATGACCGATGTGTCCTGTAATGTAGGTCAAACTTGGATTTGATGCTCTGATAACCAAAAGCATAGGATGCAATTGGGTTCTCCAGCACCTGCAGTGCACAGTTCCAATCAGGATACCCTGGGAGAGGTTGGAGACAGGACTGTCCTGAATGCGGTTAGTTTGATAGAAGAAGGGTCTCCAAGGAGAGCCTCACCCTCCACAGTGGCCGCTGCTACCCGACATTCCAGCAGTGGAGGGCAAGGAGAAGGGGCTGCGAGCTCTGCCCTCCCTCCCCTGGTTCACTCTTGCCCCAGCAATGGGTGAAAAATGAGACTTTTCTTTCTTTACCCAAGAGGGAGTCCCAGAATAGAAAATGATGTATCCTCCAGATGGTTTTGAGGAGAGAGGAAAGGGGAAGAATGCTTTCTCCATTTCTCCTTTTTAAAAAGCCAGCAGGCAAGTGCAGTTAAAAATAACCCTAAGCTGGATTTCCCCTGTGCCTTTGCTGCCTACTCGCTCAAGTAGAAGGAAGTCCACGCAGTGAAAATCCAGAGGAATGGTGTCTGCTGCCTTCAAGCAATAAGCTTGTAAATGGCTCCTGTGGTGGGAATAAGGTCAGGTGACCGCCTGAATCTGTCTGGGGCTGTGCAGAGTGCCCAGGTACACGCATCTGCATCTGTGTCCCCGAGAAACCTGCACTTTAGGGTTTCTGAGGCTCCTCCAGATGTGCAGCAATTGGAAGCACTGGATGCACAGCTGTGTGAAGCCACTCTGGTTCTCAGGCTTTGCCAGTTTGACTGTCCCTGGGTCACAGTGGCCACTGCTAAAGTGTTTACCCTGAGTGAACTCCTCTCAAGCCTCCCTGGATGTCCTCTGAACTGGCTGAGGAAGGGACCCTCTGAAAGTAAATCCAGGGAAGAGCAGTACTGGCCTGGGGCAAGAGTGACCTGGACAAGAGTGGTCACTAGCACTAGGAATCTGTGTTGTCTAGACTGACTCTATAGGTCAACAAGCGTGAGAGCCGACCAGGCTGCTTTCAAATCCATGGTCTCACTTAGTGATTCATTTAATCCTACTTGTCTGGAATTCCTCGTCTGTGAAGTGTACACCAGTAGATGGAAGGATTGAAAGAGATAATACAAGGGTTCCCTGACTTTCCACAGCCAAAGATATTTCAGTTACTATTGCAGAGTAACCAGCAGCCCCAACCCCGGAGCTCATAAACATGCATCTGATCTGCTCATGGAGACCGTGGGCCAGAGGCTCACCTAAGCTCTGGTGACAGCCTGGGTCTAGCTGTGCCAGGACTAGGCCTCGGGTTCTCTGGAAGCACCTTCGCTCCTTCCCTCACAGGCTGCAGTTGATGCTAGATGTTGGCTGGGACCTCAGCTGTGCGGTTATAAACTGAATTATGTCACCCAGCATCCATGTTTCAGTCTTAACACCCATTTCCCCAAAATGTGACTGTGTTTGGAGATAGCATCTTTAAGAAATGATTAAGTTAAAATGGAGTAATTAGAGAGAACCCTGATCTCCCAAGAAGAGGAGATTAGGGCACACAAATACAGAGAGATGACCCTGTGAGGACACAGGAAGAAGACACCCGTATAGCCCAAGAAAACCTGCTGCAGAAGGAATCAGCCTTGCAGATGTCTTGACCTCCAACTTTCAGCCTTGGAATTATAAGAAAACTTATTTCTGTTGTTGACTGTGCCCGATCTGTGGTGCTGCCACCTCGGGAACCTGGAGAAGGCTCTCTGGTGGCCTCAGTGTTCTCCCACTGAGCTGCCCATGTCACAGCCACATGTGCTAGTTAATGAGGTCTGTGCTGGGCTGTCTTCTGCCCAGCCTCAATGTGGCACAGCCCTATGTTCCGCATGGGTTTGTGGAGCCACACACACCTGCCCATGTGCAGAGGGAGGGGGAATAAAGCTGCTTTCTGACGGCACATTGGGAGCTCTTAGGAGAGCACGATGGAGGGCAGAGATTATTGTGGACACTAATAAAACCCTGACTGGCACATGGTGTTTTTATAATAAATCGAATAAACTGCAATGCTTTTATTCTCTGACTGTATCTTATCTATTAACATATTACTTTTGGTTCTCAGTCTTCTTTATTGTCTCCAGCAACAGAGAAATCTTGGCACCTGCCTAGATAAAGGTTTAAGCTTCATTGCAGACCAGCTGCATCTTGCTAAGAAGAAGCAGGTGTCGCTGCCTCGTGTCAGCGGGAAGCTCCCTATAGCTCCATTTCCAAGGAGAAGGTCTGCCAAGCTTGTTACTGTGTCCTGTGTGCTTAATGGAGCGATCCTGAAACTCTAAAAGTCACCTCGTTGATGGTTTGTTGTTCTTTAATAAAGGCCATGGAAGCATCGATCAAGGGATTTCTCAATTCTCAGGATTGTCTGAGGTCACTGGTGTCTCTCAGCCTGTATGATATCCCTTTGGGATATGGATCTCATGTAAAAATCTTTCCTACTTGTTATCCCTGCAAGACATTTATTCATTCACTTATTCAATCAACACGTTTTTGTCGAATATTTACTATGTGTCATACAACATACGAGTTACTGGAGTGAACACATAAAAATATTGTTTTTCTCCCACTTGCAGATCTCGCAGTCGAACAAGGGGAGCACTCCAAAACAACCATTCTGATAAATTGGTACTATTTACTGTAATATTTTAAATTGTGGCACAGCCTGGGAAAGAATGGACAAGATAAGAAAAGGAAGCCCATTTTTACAACAAAATCTTCAGACATAATATTGTTCTTCTTACAGAGAATTATTATTCAAAGTATTTACAAGACCCCCACACTACTGATTATACTGTAAGTATAGTTAAACATACAATTATAAGATATACCAAAGCGCTGGCAAAGGACACCACAAGTGTCGTTATGGAGCTGGCATCAGATCTCTGAGCCTGGGGAGAAAGGGAGAAAGGCTGGACGAGGTCCTGAGCCTGTGAGAAGGACGGGGCAGATGAGGTGTCTGTCCAAGATGAAAGGGCGGCTTGCTCACGTCTACACTGGGACCATTCAGTGAATAGATAGTCTTGGGCGGTGAGGGAAAGCCTTCGACTGTGGTAGGAGGGTGGGCAGCATAGAAGGGTGGGGGCAGGATCCAGGCACTACAGATCTAGATGCGGTCCCGGGAGTCTAGCAAAGGGATGCCGAAGGGATGGTGCTAGAGAAGAAAGAGTGCAGGCATGCAAAAGACAACGCCTGAAAGGGAGGTCACAGGGGAGTGCCCGTGTGGCTGATGACGAGGTCTACCCCATGATCGCAGCAGCGAGTGACCCAGTCGCAGAGGGACCAGCATATCAGGGGCCTCCCCTTTCTTGGCTTGTTACAGTTCTTGGGAGAGTTGATGAGTTTTCCTCCTGAATAATATCTCCCCTTGGCTTTTCTCTCTCTCTCTTTTTCCCCTTGGCTTTTGACACAGCCTCCTCTACCTCTACTTGAGCGGATGCTCCTTCTCTGACCCTTGAGCTAGTGCCTCCTCTTGTCTTCAAGGTCCCAAGGCAATACTCCCCGGTTTCAGGACTCTGCTCGCCTCTCTTCGTCTTTTCCCCGGTTGTCTCGTTTGTTTTCATGACTCTCACTACCACCGAGGTCCGATGAATCCCACATAAGTACAGCCAGATCTCTTTCCTAAATAGATTCTTATATCCACGTGCACAATCCATTGGAATCTCTTATATCTCATGATTGATATATTCAAGTAAAAGTCAGTTTTTCTATCCATATATTTGGAGTTTATCACTGCTTAACAATATCATTACCAACTCAGTATCTTAAAACAATGCACATTATTTCGGTTTCTATTTTGTTTTCAACGGACAAGTAAAAATTACATATATTTATAGCGTACATCAAAATATTTTGATATATGTATGCATTTTGAAATGGTTAAATTAAGATATTTAATATTTGCATTAGTTCACATATTTATCTCCTCACACATTTTTGGAGGGTGATAATCTACCCTCTCGGTAATTTTCACTTTTCAATTTTGTTATTAAATATAGTTGCCGTGATGCACAACATAACTCTGGAATTCATTCCTCCAATGGTAATGGGAGATGGTCTTTCACCGCTGTCTCTCAACCTCTCCTGTAGTCTGTGTATCATCTAAGGTTACAAGTTTCATTCTTCACATCCCAAATGTAAGTGAGATCACGTGGCATCTGCCTGTGCCTTTATTTCACTCTAGCATGTCTTCCAAGTTAGTCCATGTTGTCACAAATGACAGGATTTCCTAACTTTTTAGAACGAAAATATATACGATAAACTTTATATAAGTATTCATTCTTCTGTTGATGGATAAATCAACACATAGGTTGATTCCCTATCTTGGCTACTGTGAATAATACCACAATAAACATAGCAGTACTTGCACTGATTTCATTTCTTCTGGATATATAACCAATATAGGGACTGCTGGATTACACAGTAGTTCTTTCCTAAATTTTCAAAGCATCTCCCCACTTTTCCACAATGGCCATGCTAATTACTTACATCCCTACCAAGAGCAAACATATTTATTACCTGAGCTTTTATAGATAGGAGCCTGAGAGGGACTCCCTCTGCTTCAGGCCATACTTCAGATGCGGGGCAGGTATATGGTCTCAGTGCAGGAAAAGGTGTACTCCCTTCTGGTTTTGGGTGGCCTTCAGGTCTTTCCAGACTGCTGGACTGAGGGCCTCGGTGTCTGGATGGTTACCAATTTGTGACCATTCTCAGGTGCTTGCCATTTCATCTGCTTTCTAGTTTATCTCATAGCACAGCACTGTGTTTCTTCAAAGTCAAGAAGAGATTTTTTTCCAAAAAGATGACTTATACTGTTGTGGTGCAAACACCCAGCCCTGTCCCCCTTGCCTATATTCTGTGGGTTAAAAGGAGCCCACAGTTCCTATCTACAGATCGGAGGACAAGGGGAAACGTTATACAGGGTAAATACTGCTCGGCAGCAACCACAGGCTGCTCTAGAATCACCAGCTGACAAGTATGAGACCAACCTCAGTGCACAGAGGCCTCGGAAGCCTTTTCTCTCACACCCTCTGTCAAGCCCATTAGCAAATTATGCTGACACCATGAAGGAACGTGTCTATCATCTGCTCACCTCCGCCATTCCTGCTGCGGTTCAAGCTCCAACATTTCCAACTTGGACACCAGAATAACCTTCTGCCGTCCCCCTCCAGTAACACTATCAAAATAGCTAGACAATTTGATTCAAAGTTGATCATGCCACCCTGTGCAAACAACCTAGTGATTTCCACTCAGACTTAAGGCACTTAAAGAAATGTGTAAACGGTCCTCTTGCCTGGTCATCCCATCTGTCCCCACCCCAAACCATGTTCTCTCTTTTGTTCTCTAGATTCCCACTTTTTTCCTTTGTTATTACACCAGTGCTCTTCCCTGTCCCAGCTTTGTGGGTGTATCTGTTCTGCCTGGAGCCTCCTGCCTGTCCAGCTTCTTACTCTGAGTGGCCTCCCTGAGGACTTTTTTGCAATCCTGCTTACAATTGTGGGGATCCATCCCTCTTCTGTGATATGTGTTTCTCACCAATTCCATCACTTTCTAAGGCAGATATGGCTGCTTTTTTTTTTCAGGTTCTCAGCCTCAAGTCCTATAAGATAAGGGGCCTGGATGGTGGTTCTCTGTAATACCCAAGGCAGAGCTGGAATGATGTAGGTGCTGAGTAACCATCTACTGAGTAACTCATGTAACCCACGTCAGTTATGTAGTGTTCTTTGTGCAAAAAATCATGATTTTTATCCAGAGGTTTCCTTGATAGACATTTGAACTGACAATCTGTCATACTGTAGAGTTACCATTGGCAAGTGCCAAGTTGCTTAATCTCCCTATGTACTCATGTAAGAAGAATACACGTTTGCACTTTTTGGATTGCCTTCTTAGCTCTCCTGGATTTTAAGAAGACATTATCAGCTGCATGCTTTCTAATTCTGATCTTTCCCGCTTCTATCCATTATTTCCCACTTCCAGTGAACATGAGCACTTGAAGCCCAAGGTGACCTTCTCAATATCCTTTTTGGATACCCTGCAGCAGGGTCTCTGCCCTCATCCATCCTTACAGTTTGCTTTGCAAATGGCCCTAGTTATTCACCTAAAACTCTCCTCCTTATCCTTCAGGACCCATTCAAGTACGACCCAAGTCAGATTCTGCAAGTTTGGTTCAGGCTCCCTCCAAACTGGACTCAACCCTTGAGGGTGTTGTTCAGAAGTCCCTTTATTAAAAGTGCTCTATCACACGACAAGTTCATAAATTAAGTGAGTCACACTTTGTTATATGCTTATAACAGAATCCAAAAGTGATAAGTACTATTTAATTGTTTAAAATTAAATTAAATTAAAAAGACTGTATATTGTTTATCTATGGAGCTAACATACCCTTGGGCGCTAGTCAGGAGAGTGGCTCAGTGCACAAAAGAACCTGACAACATACAAATGATTGAACAGTAACAAGAAAGAGAAGTCATTGTGTGAGGCCTACAAGGCCTGATTTATAAAATCCGCTTAGAAAACAAACTCTCATCACCTTGATTATGCTTCCCAGAGTCTCCCACCCCAGCCCACCCCCAGGAAATGCCCTGGGATATAGTTGCATGAGTAGAGGGAAGACCTCTGCATTTGAAAAGTGGCTCCCCATAACTTTGTGGCCTTCCTCCTTGAACAACCAAAGGTGGAGAGCAGGACCAGGTGGGTATGGAGCCCAGGTCTGTAGGCCACATAGAGATGGAAGCAAAACTATAGAAGATGCTAGAGAGATTTCCTGAAGACTGATCAGAGTTTCACAAACAGCCTTTCTCTATCCAGGTAGAGAGCCGTGAAGGGTCTCATTTTGGTCACACAGCACTACATAAAAATGTGCACCAAACTGTTATTTTGTTAGGAAGGCCTTTACTTGATCAGGTGGATAATGAAAGCTTTAAAAATGCTTGAAACAATTAATTTTGCTAAGCAGGTTGAGTTATATACCTACAATCTTGTTTACCCTATTAATTTGCTTATCTAATTATTTTTGCAGTCCAAGCCTTGTTAGAATTATTGCAATTTGTGAATTAGTGGAATCAGAAGTAATAAGATTTTCTGGTATCTTTAATTAAATGTAGGGGTGGCAATTTAATTTTCTCATTTAGGGCAGGACAAAGGGAATTAATTAAACATGAAAAAATGAGACACAAAGGTTAGATATAGGATTTCCTGTTTATGAATGTGGTTTCACATTCAAATCTTCACAGACCATGTGAATCAGGATCCATGAAAGCTTTTGAAGATAAGTATTATTTATATCTATCTGGCCTTATAGAGTGTCATATCAGGTAGGACTAGGTTATAGAAAATATCTTCAGGACCCTATAAATGTTGACTTTTTCCAGACTTTTATTTTGTTACTGTTATTTTCTGAAGAGAGGAAGAATATCATTATGTGGTAATCATCTATGGCTAGAGAAAGGGCCCAATAACAAATTCAGCTCTAAATGGAAATACTAAAGATATGCATTCTAGAGGCAGGGATATAGTGCTGTGACAGTGTTTGCCTAGCATTCACAGGGCCCTGAGTTTGATCCCTAGTACCTCAGTCAATCAATCAATCAATCCATTGAAAATAATATATATTTTAAGGATGTTCAACTGCTTTCACTGTAAATTTGTTAAAAATTGAAGAAAATTCAAATTAGGCTTTATTTTACATCTAAGCATTCTTTCCAGTGTGGATTCAAATTTTCTATAAAATCTTTTAATGGACTTCTCTGAGGATTCCAGTCATAAAAACCTTGATTTTGGAAGAAAACAAGGTGCCATTAGATCTTGTTTTGTGGAATATTATTTGTCTTTGTTTTTCACTGATAAGTTATAGTTGTCTGTATTTATGAGGCACCAAGAGATGTTATAATTTTTGCTACAAGGAATGGTTAAAGACAGCTAACCAACTCATCCGTCACTTTAAACATTTGCCATATTCATGATGAGAAGATCTTTGGGGGAGATGCCTAAAAGGGAAATAGTGGGTCCAGTGGAATTTTCAGTGGTAGTTTTCTAAGGAATTTCTATACTGATTTCCACAGTGGTCTGTTAATTTACATTCCCACCGACAATACAGAAAGGTTCCTTTTCCCCTACAACCTTGCCAGCGTGTGTCAAGTTTTGAAATCATGACCATAGCCCTCCTTTAGCAAGATGGGATCTCACTATTGTTTTGATTTGTATTTCACAAACAGCCAAAGATGTTAAGTATTTTTTGTTGCACTTATTAGCAATTTGTGGTTCATCTTCTGGGAAGTGTCTTTTCATTTTAATTGTTCATTTTTGATTGGGTCTTTTATCTTGAGGGTTTAATTCTTTAAAATTCTTTATATATTTTAGACATGAAAAATTGCTGACAAAATTTCTTTCCCATTCTAGATGTTGTCTATGCTGTTGGTATTTCCTTTGCTGTACTGAAGCTTTCTAACATGATGTAATCCCATTTGTTGACTCTCAGTTTTATTTCTTATGTGACTGAGGTGCCATGAAGACTGTGCCTGTGTCTACATCTTGAAGAGTTCATCTGTTATCTTCCAGCAGATTCTGAACTTTGTTTTGGAGAATTTTTAGTGATTGGCCTATTCACAGTGTTTATATCTTCTTGGTTCAATTTTGGTAATCCATATGTGCCTAGGAATTTCTCTAGTTCTTTTTGGTTCTCCAACTTATTACAGTATACATTTTCTAATTAGTTTCTTAAAATCTGCTAGATTTTGGCAGTGTCAGTTGTGATTTTGCCTTTTTCATTTCTCATTGCCTAATATGGGTTTATTCTTTACTTATTTTACTTATTTTGGTTGAATTTGGCTAAAGATTCACCAATCTTGTTTATCCTTCCAAAGAATCAGTTCTTTGATCATTGATCCTTTATATATTTTAGTCTCAATTTCATCAATACCCATTCTGGCCTTTGTAATTTCTTTCCTTCTGTTAGTTTCAAATTTGGATTGCTCTTGTTTTTCTAGGAGAGTATTGGTTATTTATTTGGGATTACTCAGTGTTTTAATATGTGCATGTACTTATTGATTTCCCTCTAAGTGTTGATTTCACTGTGTTCCATAGGTTTTAGGATATCACAGCACTCACATATTAACTATATTCACCGCACTAAAAGTTCTCAAAAAATTCAAACATATTCTCATGTCTGAGGTTTTGTACCTTTTGATTATCATCCCCCATTCTTACAAAGCTGCTGTAACCATCATGCTCCCCTCCGTTTCTGTGAGTTCACTTGTCTTAGATTCCATATGTAAGGGGGAGCACATAGAACTTTCTGCTTAATTGTATTTCTATTTTACTTAGTATAAGATTTACCAGTGCCATCATGCTCACGTATAACAGAACTTTTTCCTTTTTAAAGACTAATATTCCATTTTGTGTGTATATCGCTTTTTAAAAACCTGTGTGTCCATCTGTAGGTGCTTAGGTTGATTCTGTGACTCGGTTAAATGTTGCAATAAGCATAATTGTGTGGACATCTCTTCAACACACTGCTCCCCAATCTTTTGGGTAAAGACTCAGAATTGGAAGGAGTGGCTCACAAAATAATTCTATTTTTAATTTTTTGAGGAAACTACATACAGTTTTCAATAATAGATGTAGTTATTTACATATGCTCCAACAGTGTGAGGTTTTCTTTTTTCTAATTCCTTTGTCACTTTTGTAATAGACTTCTTGACTGGTGTAAAGTCGTATTTCATTGTGGTTTTAATTTACATTTGATTAATGATAATGAGCATTTCTTTCAGTATCTGTGAACCATTCATGCCTTCTTTGGAGAAATACTTATTCAAACACTTTGCCTGTTTTTAAATCATATTATTGGGTTTCTTTTTAAAGAATTATTTAGGTTTCTTATATGTTTTGGATATAAATCCCTTGTCAGATGCATGGTTTGAAAACATTTTCTCACACTCCTTTGGCTGTCTGTTCACTCTGTCGATTGCTTAATTTGTTCTGCAAAAGTTTTATACTTTAATGTAATCTCATTTATCTATTTTTTTTAGGTTACCTGTGCTTTTGAAGTCAAAACCTCATCTACATTTCTCCTTATATTTTCTTTCAGGTTCTAGTCTCAATTTTTATATTTGAATCTTTAATTTACTTTTGGTTGATTTTTCCATGAGATAAGGGTATGATTTTATTCTTTACATGTTAGTACTGTATCTATTTTCCTTGGTACCATTTGGTGAAGAGACTTCTTTTCTCATTGTGTGTTCTTGGTACCTTTGTCAAAAATCAATTGACCTTAGGTGCATGGGTTCATTTCTGGATTCTATTGTGTTCCAGGGGTTGAAGTGTCTATGCATGCCAGTACAGCACTATTTTAATAACTGGCTTTGTAATATAGTTTGAAATCAGACAATAGGAAGTCTCAAGTTTTGTTCATTTGTCCAATGATAGCTTTGGCTATTTGTTTTCTGCTGTGTGTGTGTGTGTGTGTGTGTGTGCGCGCGCATGCGCATGTGTACGTGTGTATGTGTGTTTCCACTTGAACTGAAGATTTTTTCTACATTTGTGAAAAACTGATATTGAAATTTTTATCCTGATTACATTAAACCTCTAGATCACTCTAGGTGTTACAGACATTTTAACGATATTAGTCATTCCACCATGAACATGAGGTATTTCTCCATTTATTTGTGCCTTATTCAATGTCTTTTTTATTGTTTTATGGTTTTTGATATACAAGTCTTTTATCTCCTTGATTAAATTTATTCCCAAAGTCTTTTTCTTTGTAGCTATTGTACATGGAATGATTCTCCAGATTTTGTTCCCAGAAAATTCATTGTTAGGGTAGGGAAATGCTATGGATTTTTGTGTGCTGACTTTGTGTCCTATAATTTTACTGAATTTGCTTATGACCTTCTCTGCTGGATTATTTAGGATTTTCTTTGTAAGATCATACTGTCAGCAACAGCTTCACTTCTTCCTCTCCTGTTGTGATATATTTTATATTTCTCTTACTTTATTGCTCTCATAAGTACATCCAATACTATGTTGTGTAGATGCAGCAAGAATGAGTACCCTTGTCTTGTTCCCCATCGGATTCTAATGCCTCACCATCATATACAATGTCAGCTGTGAGTGTATTATAAACCACCTTTACTGGGTTGAGGTACATTCTTTACATGTCTAACTTGTTGCCTATTTTCATCACGAAAAGATGTTGCAATTTTTCAGATGTTTTTCTGCATATAGTGATATGTTCATATGATTTTTGACCTTGATTCCACTAATGTGTGTCCTATAGAACTTATTGATCTGCAGATATTTAATACTATTGCACCTCAAGGATAAATTCTACTTGATCATAGTGATTCATTTAATGTGCTGTTAAATTCAATTTACTAGTTCTTGTTGAGAATTTTTGCATCTATGTTAATCAAGGATATTGTTCTTGGGATGTCCTATCACGATTTGGTGTCAGGGTAATGCTGATCTCAAAGAGACTTGGAAATATTCTCTGCTTTACTCAATGAAATATTCCTGACTTTACTGGGCATGCTATGTCAGTTTATAATTTTTTTGATAACTATTCACATCTTCCCAGATTCTAGCCCATAGCCAGCTCACCTAGCTCCCATTGACTTTGGAAGGCAAACTGGGCACAGTGTTTTTTATTTATTTCGTTTTTCACCAAAACAAGCTTCATATAGCTGGAGCCTGAAATCTGGAGACTGAATTGATCATACAGGAAGTTTCCCATTAAGGACACTGACAAACACTACATCGGGGATCCTCACACTTCCAAAACCAGTTATTAAGAATAGGTCATCACACCATGCTCCAATCTGACCTACACAGACTCACTCAAGAATTACTTTAAAGAAAGACAGAGGATCTAACTTACCAGCCTGAACCATTTGTACATACTACAGAAAAATAAGGTTAGCTCACAGGAAAAAATGAAGCACTACATGAAATTGTTCTAGTTTATTACAAATAACTTGGATTAACAAATGACATCTCCATATTTTGCAAAGCTCCTATGAAAACTCTTATTCTGCATAAAAGTTTATAGCCATTAAAAGATTTTACTTTAATCATGCAATGTATTAGTCTAAAGGTATGTTCTAAATGCATAAATTCCAGTGTCAGTAGAGATCAGGCTTTGAGATTTTGTGTTTTGGCATGTTTTCAAAGATGATTTACGTCTTATACCAGTTTGATCTTCTGAACTATAGTAGTCATAAAGCCAAGTACATCAAAAATTATTTTCATAGAGGATTTTTAACCAAAGAATCATTTTGGAATTAAACTAACAGGCAATGCAATCTAAAGTCATCCATATCATCCAGAACTGATTTCGTTTTGTTTCATTTTTTGAAATTTATTTTAAAAATAAAAGAAGGAAAGCATATTAACAAACATATCCATTTACAAAATAGCATTAAAACAATACAAGCAATACTGAATTACAGACAAGGTGGTAGGAAATCAACAATGGTTGTACTGCATATTGATATTTTCAATGTGGTTTCTTAGGAAAATAAATAGAGACATGAAAAATTCATCAAATAATTAAACATTGACCTATCCTTTCAGTTAAGCAATAGAAGTCAGTAGTACAACTATGTTAGCTATCCTATGTATACAAATGTACGTAGTTTCCCCTTCTTTCTTTTCTCTTTTCCCTCATCCCAGTTGCTCTTTACTTTGGAGCAGTTTCTTTTCATTTCTCAGTGTCGATCATACCTCTTAATTTTTATTCACTCTTTCAGGTTCTTATACTACTGAAACAATACATTGCTTACCAATGGAGGTCTGATTTATTTCACTTACATGTATGGTCTCTAGTTGTGACCATTTACCTGTAAAAGCCTCGAGGTTATCTTTCTTTATAGCTGAATAATATTCCATTATATAAAAATACCATAGATTTTTTATCCATTCCTCAGTAGATGGACATTTGGGTTGCTTCCACAATTCAGCTATGACCAATTGCGCTGCTATAAACATGGGTGCATATATATCGCTGTCATATGATGTTTTCAGTTCTTCTGGAAAAATACCAAGAAGGGGAACAGGTAGATTAAATGGGACCTCTAGACCTAGTTAGCTGAGGAATCTCCAAACTGATTTCCACAGTGGTTTCACCAGTTTGCATTCCCACCAACAGTGGAGAAGAGTTCCTATGTCTCCACAGCCTCGGCAATTGATTTCTTAATGATGGCCATTCTTACTGGGGTGAGATGAAATCTTAATGTTTTAATTTGCATTTATCAAATGACTAATGATGTCGAACATTTTCCCATGTATTTGTTTGCCATTTGTATTTCTTTATCTGAGAAGTGTGTATTCATCTCAGATGCCCAGTTTTAGATTGGGTCTTTGAATTTTGTGTGGCTGATGTTTTTTAATACTTTATATGTTCTAGATAGAAGAACTTTATTTGAGGGACAGTCAGCTAAATTTTTTCCCAATTTGTGCGCTTTCTTTCTACTTTGTTGATGATTTCTTCAGATGTGCATAAACTTTTCAGTAGGATGAGATCCTAGTTGTTGATTCTTTAAAGTATTTCCCGTGTGGTTTGATTTTTGTTCATGAACTCTCTGCCTACTCCTATGTCTACAAGGATTCTACCTACTTTCTCTTCCAATAGATTTAGTGTTTTTGTTTTAATATTGAGATCTGTGATCCATTTTGACTTGAGTTTGGTGCATGATGATAGACTTGGATCTATTTTCAGTCTTTAACAGGTAGCAAGCCAATTTTTGCAGCACCATTTATTCAAGAAGCTACCTTTCTTCCATTGAGTTTGCTTGGCCCCTGTGTCAAAGATTAGGTGGTGTGTTTGTGATTGTGGCTATTTCTTCCAGTCTGTTCCACTGATCCTCTGGTCTGTTTTTTAGCCAGTACTATGTTGATTTTATTACAGTAGCTTTGTCATATAATTTCAGGTCAGGGACTGTGATTCCACCTGACTTATCTTTGGTGTCCAGGATTGCTTTTGCTATTCTGGGGCTCTTCTGGTTCCAGATCAATTTTAGGAATGTTCTCTCTAGATCTATGAGGTATGCTAATAGAATTTTAATGATAATTGCATTGAATCTGGACAACAATTTTGGTAGTATGGCCGTTTTCACAACGTTGGTTCTTCCTATCGATGAGCAAGGAATATTTTTCCATTTATTGAAATCCTCTTTGATCTCCTTTTTTCTGAGATGTTTTTTCTATAGTTTTCATTGAATAGATCTTTTATTGCTTTTGTTAGATTGATTCCTAAATATTTCAATTTCTTGGAAGCTGTTGTGAAAGGTATGGTTTCCTTAATTTCTCTCTCAGTCTGTTTGTTGTTTTTGTATAGGAATGCTACTGATTTTTGGGTGTTGACTTTGTATCCAACTACACTGCTGAATTTGTCAATTACTTCAAGAAGTCTTCTTGTGGAGTTTTTGGGGTCTTCCATGTAGAGTATCATGCCATCTGCAAGTAGTGATAATTTTACTTCTTTCTTTCCAATTCTTATTGCTTTTATTTCTCTCTCTTGTCTAATTGTTCTGGCTAATGCTTCCAGAACTATGCTGAACAGGAGTAGTGACAGTGGACATCCTTGTCTTGTTCTTGATTTTAAAGTAAAAGCTTTCAGTTTTTGTCCATTTTGTATGATGTCAACTGTTGGTTTGTCATAGATGGCTTTGATCAGGTTGAGGTAAAGACCATCTATTCCTATTTTCTGTAGGATTTTTATCATGAGTGCATGTTGGGCTTTGTCAAAAGCTTTTTCTGCATCTATTGAGATGATCATGTGGTTTTTGTCTTTGGTTCTATTGATATGGTGTATAAAATTTATTGATTTGCAAATATTGAACCATCCCTGCATTCTTGGCATGAATCCAACTTGGTCATGGTGTATGATTCTCTTGATGATTTGCTGCATTCTATTTGCTGGTATTTTATTGAGTATCTCTGCATCTATACTTATTAGGGAGATTGGTCTGTAGTTCTCTTTCTTGGTTGAGTCTCTCTCTGGTTTTGGTATCAGTATAATACTTGCCTCCAGAAATGAGTTAGAGAGAATTGCTTCCTTTCCAATTGCACTGAAGAGTTTGATGAGTGTGGGTATTAAATCTTTTCTGAATCTCTTCTAAATTTCTGCTGTGAACCCATCAGGACTTGGGCTTTTCTTTATGGTAAGTTTAAAATCACGTTTTCAATCTCACTAATTGATATTGGATTGTTCAGGATTTTTATATTTTCTTGATTCAACTTTGGTAATTCATACATATCTAGGAATCTATCCATTTCTTCTGAGTTTTCTATCCTATCAGAGTAAAGATTTTCAGAGTATCTTTTAATGATCTTTTGAATTTCTGTAGGATCTGTGGTGATTTCATCCTTTTCATTCTTTATTGCATGAATATGAGTTTTTTCCTTTCTTTTTTTGATAAAATTGGCTAGGGGTTTGTCAGTTTTATTTATTCTTCAAAGAACCAACTCCTTGATTCATTTATTTTGGGTAGTGTTTTCTTCATCTCAATTGCATTAATTTCTGCCCTGATCTTTGTAATCTCCTCCATTCTTTGGACTTGACTTGTTCTTCTTTTTCTGAAAGTTTGAGGTAGAGCATTAGGCTATTGTTCTCTGTCTGTTTGCCTTCTGTGTGAATTCACCACTAGAAATTTTCCTCTGAGGACTGCTTTCATTGCATCCCGCAAGTTCCGATAAGTAGTATGTACATTTTCATCTGTTTGTATGCATTTTTAAATTTTTCTTTAATTTCTTCTGTGACCCATTGGATGTTCAGGAGGTTGTTATTTAATTTACAAGTGTTTATGGAGTTTTTGGAGATCCTTTTGTCATTAATTTCCAGTTTCAATGCTCTGTGGTAGGATAATATGCATGGGATAATTTCAGTTCTTTTGCATTTAGGTAGGTATGCTATGTGGGTAGAACATGGTCTATTTTAGAGAAAGTTCCATGTGCAGCTGAGAAAAATGTGTATTTTGATGTTTCGGGGTGGAACACTCTGTATACATCTACTAAGTCAATTTGTTCACAGATTTGGTTCAGATCTGTTATTTCTTCGTTGATTTTTTTTCTAGTTGACCTACCTGTTTGTGTCAAAGGGGTGTTTACCTCCTCTATTGCAATAGTGTTATTAATTATTTGGTTTTTCATGTCTGTAAAGATTTGCCTTACATATTTTGGGGCTCTGATATTTGGTGCATACATGTTTATGATTGTTATCTCTTCCTCTTGCAGTTTTCCTCTAACAAGTATGTAGTGGCCTTCTTTGTCTCTTTTAATTGTTCTTGGTTTGAAGTTTACATTTTCTGCAAACATAACAGCTACACCTGCTTTTTTCTGGGCTCCTGTTGCATGGAAAATTGTTGTCTATCCTTTGACTTTCAGTCTATGGATTTTTTTTTTGAGTAAAATGTGTTTCCTGAATACATCATATTGTTGGATTTTGTTTCTTAATCCACTCTATCAGTCTTATTTTTGACTGGTGAGTTCAGGCCATTTACATTAATGGTTATAACATATAGTGGCTTATCATTGTCATGTTATTCACTTGCTGTTGGTTTCCTACTTTTTTCTACCTGTTTAATTGCTTGCTCTGCTTGAGGGTTCCTTTCTATTATTGTTCTTGAAATTGTAGTCATTTTTCCCTCTGCCTAGAATATCTTTTAGTACTCTTTATAAGGATCGTTTGGCACTCATGAAGTTCTTCAGTTGCTCTTTTTCATGGAAATATTTTATTTCTCCATTAAACTTGAAGGATAGTTTGGCAGGATACATCAATCTTGGTTGGAAGCTGTTTTGTCTCAGAACCTGTAATACTTCATGCCAAGCTCTTCTTGATTGGATGGTTTGTGTTGAGAAGTCTGTCATGATTCTGATGGGCTTTCCCTATGGCTGATCCATTTCTTTTCTCTAGCAGCTTTTAATATTCTCTTCTTTTGCTGGAGATCTGGGATCTTGATTATTATATGTTTGGGTGTAGTTTTATTTTGGTTATGACTAGTTGGAGTTCTATATGCCTCATGTAACTGCACATCAGAATCTTTTATCCTGCTTGGGAAATTGTCTGCTATTATTTCTGCAAATATTCTTTTTATGTCATTTATGTTGCTTCCTGCTATTTATTGACTCCTATTAGTCTTACATTATTTCTCTTTGACTCATCTTGCAGCTGTTGAATTGATTTCTTCTGGTTCCTTGTTTATTTTAGGAGATGCTTTCTTTCACATTCACTGGCTGCTCTGCTGTCTTCAAGATCTGAAGTTCTATCTTTGGCTTCATTTGAGTGGTTTTGCCAGCTTTCAGTGGAAATTTTGACTTCCTGGATATCTCTTTTAATCTGTTTCATGCATTCTAGTTCATTCCTATATTGTTGTCTTGGTTACTTTTCTTTCATTGCTGAGACAAAATACCCAAGCCCAAAATGAAGAAAGGAAAGGTTTATTTAGCTTACAGTTTGTGGAGGTTTCAGTCCATACGTGGCTGATTCAGAGGCAGAGTGGCACATGCCAGAGGGCAAACTGTTCATGACAGCAGAGCACAGCAAAAACCACAAGAGCAAAAGGGACGAATGGCTGCAAGCAGCCTCTTCTCTTCCTTTATACTGTAAGCAGCTTATCCCCACCCAGGGGGCGTGTAGCACTCACAGAATCTCCATGCCTTCCTCTTCCACAGGCTCAGGATGAGTACAAATAGGCACTCCAGCTCCTTTCTAAGTCACATAGTTAACCTTTTAAACTTCCCAAATTAACACAATAAACAACATCCAAGAAGGGTAAGGGCATGTCCTTTTCACCCCAAGATTTACAACTGCTGAGTTACTTAGCCAAACCTCTAGACTCCCCAAGTTGACACAATGTGTCAACCATAACACTCCACCCCTTGTCAACTTGGCAATTATACACATTTCCTTAAACCAGTTTCCATATACAAAGCCATTATATATTAGAACCATAACATTTTGCCCCCTTACAAATGAAAATTAATCACTTCCAACATTTAAAGGCACAAAATAAACATTACTATTCCAAAAGGCACCAATAGAGTATAGAGCATGGGGACCAAAGCAGTTCCAAAATCCAGCAGGGCTAACAGTCTGTCCTGCAATTCCACATTCAGCATCTGAAGCAACTTGTGGCACGTTGTGAGCTCCAAAGGTCTTTCATGAGTCGATGACCCCTATGGCACTTCTGGTGGTTACAGCTCCCACGGCTTCTCTCTTAGACTCGCTTTGCTCCCTCGTTGCAGCTTTCCTTAGGTGATCCACGGTCCTGTCTTTTCTAAACTTCTGAGGTCTGCAGGGCACCTTTTGCTTCACACTCAGAGCTTCACACACTGCCCTCTCAGGGGCACACTGCCTAGCCACCCAGACCTTATGAAATCTGGGTGGAAGCCTCTTTAACCTCAGAACGCTTGCATTTTCCTTGCACCTAAAGCCAGGGCCATGTGGATGATGCCAAAGTCTGCTGCCACCTGGAGCAGTAGCCAAACTTTTCTCTCTCTTGGCCATAGGGATCAAGTACCTGGATCACTGGGCACACTGAATCCAATTCTGAGGAACAAGTTCTCTATGCTGCCTCCATTTTGGAACCTGGTGTGGCAGCTGCCACCGCCATTCTGGAACATGGCACTCTTTGGCTTCCTTCTCAAGACAAGGTCTCTCATGTTTACAGTTTTGAGGCTGCAAAGGATGGAGACTTGCTGTTTGTGATGCCCTCAGGCCATCTTTTACATTCTCTTGTTCCTTCATAGCAATAGAGAGCTCCTCAGCCTTATCTTTGCAGTCCACAGTTTTACTGGAGCTTCCTTTCTGGCCAAACTCACATTTTAAATCATCCTGCTGGGCTCTTTCCTCTTATTGTCAATATAAATCTGGCTAAAAGCCCCTAACAATAGCCATGCCACTGCCCCAACATTTGGCTGCCTTGAAATTTCTTTTCCAGATTAATCAGTTCACCGCCACCCTTAATCTCAACCTTAGGCAAAGTCTCTGGACACGAGAAAAATGCAGACAAACTTTCTGCCAAGCCATAACATACATCATCTGGAGTCCAACAACCAATGCAGTCCTTCTTCCCAACAGAAACCTTCCAAACCCGTCCTTACCAGCAGGATTTCTATCAGCCTTCTGGTCTTCCAAGCTCTGACCAGAATCTCCCAGACAGAACAGCCAAAGCTGTTCTAGTGCATCTCTTTCAGGCAACATCTCTGAACCTTTCCAAACTCTTCCCACAAGCCATTTCCAATGGCTTTTGAACCACATGGTCAGGTATAGTCACAGCAATGACCCCACTAATACCCAAGCCCAAAATGAAGAAAGGAAAGGTTTATTTAGCTTACAGTTTGTGGAGGTTTCAGTCCATACTTGGCTGATTCAGAGGCAGAGTGGCACATGGCAGAGGGCATTTAACAATTCCATGAGTTGCCTATGCTCATCTATTTTTTTTTATATATATACTTCTTCTTTGAAAGTGCTGAGCAATTCTTTCATTATTATTGTCATTTCATTTTTGTGTGAGAGATTATTTCTGATCTGATGTCTTCCATGGCCTGATGGAGTTGTTTCTTTACTTCCATTGCAATTATTTCAGCAATTTCAAATGCGTGCTTACCAAATTCTCCTGTCAGTGTCCTCTGGGCTTCTTCTGAGTGGAGTGGAGTTCTGAGATTGCATTTTAGAGCTTCGTCTTGTCATGTCCGATGCTGGAGGAAGAATGTTCAGTATTCCTCTTCTCTGGCAGCTCAGCAAAGGTCACTAGTGTCTCTAGTTTTCCTGGTGATCAGGCTTGCCACCCAGTGTCTTCCGAGATGAGCTGTTAAGTCATCCAGCAAATGGTGAAGTGTACCTAGTTCTCCCAGGTCTCGAAATGAACTGTGATGTTAGCCAATTGTAGGCCATTTGATCCAGTGTCCCTTCACAGCTCAGGGCATGAGTATGACCGAGAAGCAGGCTGCACTGGTGGCATAGTCACTGACCAGTGGTCCAGTGTCCCCAGGAAGTTCAGGGCACAGTCAGAGTCCAGACACAAATCAAAGGGTCAATTGTTTGTGGACCACCTGATTGCAGGTTTCTACCGGCAGCTCAGGGCATGCACAGGAGCCAGACGTGGGCTATACTGGCAGTGATCATGGACTGCCTGTTTCTGTGACCTCTAGGAGGTCAGGGTGCATGTAAAGCCCAGATGCGAACTGTAGTGCCAGAAGCTCAGGCAGTGCAGGGCACATGCAGGGGGTATCAGACGTGAACCCCAGTGTTAGCAGTTTGTGGGCCTTCTCAGTCAGAATCTCCTGTCTGCAGGTGCACGGAGGGTGGAGACACAGAGTGTAATGGCAGCAGGTTCGTGAGTCACCTGCTCTGCGCCCAGGAAGTAGATGGGAAATACCTGGTTCTCTTGTCATTCAGCTGGACTGGGATGTCAGCAGATCGCAGACCGCCTGGTTCTGTGACTCCAGGCAGCTGAGGAGAGCACAGGAACCAAATGCGGGCTGCACTGGCAATGATCATGGACCCGTTTCTGTCTCTTTTTTGTTTCTTAAAAGGCAAAATATGTTTCCATTGTCTATGATGAAAATCAAAAACTTGCATTCTCTTTTTGCTAAATTTCTCTTAATTTTAATTTCTCATTATTGTTTTCAATAGAAAATGAGAGGGATGAATTAAATGTCAAGGTGTCCAGCACCGCGTGCCTTCTATCCTTCATTTTGGTTTTTCCATCAACAATACCCTGCTCCCCCCCTTCCAAACTCATTTTTCAGCATTCTCTGAAAGACATTTTTAAACTTAAATGCAAGGAAAAGTGTTCACTTAGTATAAAGCAGATTAAGATAATCCCATGAATACTTTAACACATTACCTTAATTTAGGTAAATTTTTCTTTCTGCGCTACCTGCTGAAACAAAAACAAACATACAGAATCCTGTTATTTACCCAGATAAAATTATTTACAGAATAATACTATAATATTCTGGGTACTCACTCTTTGCTTTTGATTGTGTTGGTTTCTATCTGGACCGTAAATAAAACCCCAATTTTATCACCACCACTACATATTGCTGCAATTATAATTGGCAAGTAATGCTCAGCCTTAATATGAATAAAGGTGGCAGAGGTGAGTTATGTAAATAAACACCCTTGATCTCATACAATTTTTAGAAAACAAAACAAACTTTGTGCATCCCTTAAACATCAGCTCCTTCCCATCCCTCACCAGATTTATGAACAGTTTTTAGATATGACTGAATCTCTTTCTCCTCTTACTAATTCCTGTTTTATCTCTTTTCCCACCAAATCATTGGTTTCTGTATCAATCTCTAACAAGCATTATCCTTTAGCCAGTGCCCTTTCCTCTCTTTATTTCTCTTTATCTCTGAAATACCCAGTACACCTGCCTGCTTTCTCTGGAAGTCCTGCACTGTCAGGGTCTCTGATGCCTTTCTCCATGGCCAGCCTCCTGCCCTGTCTCCCATGGCCCAGCCTGCATTCCTGCCTTCTCCTAACCCTAACTGTCAGTGCTGGAGCACCCTTATGATTAGACCTAGAATCCTTATTTCCATTTGCCATTTATGTTTTCACAGTTTTAAATACTCTAGGGATTTGTGACTCTCAAATTTCTATCTCTAGTACTGTTCTGTCTCCAAACATCTTTTTCAATATTTAGACTTTTTTCTTTTTATTAGTTTAGTTGATTAGTACATGTGTGCAGTACATGATGTTTATGTTCCTTATGAGGAGTTAGTACATGTTCATAACACATCTTTTTTTTTTTTTGCGGTACTGGGAATCGAACTCAGGACCCTGCGCTTGCTAGGCAAGCGCTTATTCCACTGAGCTATATCCCCAGCCCCCATAACACATCTTAATGCCTTTTGTCATTCTCTTTTCCTTCCCTCTCTCTCCCCTCCCTCCACTTCTTGATCCCCTCCATTTCTGATACATGTTTGTAAACATTACTTGTTTGAAACTGGTACCTGTACAAAAGCATTTTCATCTAATTGTCTATTTGGCAAATCCACTTAGATGTCTACGGGCATCATGAATTTAACATAACTCAGACAGAATTCTATATCCTTTCCCAATCTTTCCCATCTCAATAAATACAGCAATATTTACAATTACTGAAGTGAGAGGCCCTAAGTTAGAAGGAATCTGCTTCCAAAACTTATCGTAAGTCCTTCTTCCATCATTTCTGCTATTATACTAGCTACTGTCTTCCCCCAAACTACTGCACTGGCTATTTATATATTTCATTTTCATTTTTATCCCTTCCGTACTATTCTGCACACATTTATTTATGTATCATCCTTCTTTGTAGAGTGTAGTATGTTTTATCAGCATCACTGTGTTCTCAGGTCCTTTGAAGGGCTTTTACTGACCCTCGCCTTCGAGGGTCATCACTATGACTTGCACTCAAGCACAGTGTCCACCTGTCATGCACACCAAACTTCTCTTCTCTATTTTAAAGAGAAAAGAACTAACAAAACAACAATAATGAAGACAAAATCAAAACAACACATAAACAACAAAAATGGCACATGACCTCAAAGCGAAATGATAGGAATTAACCCTGATTGCTAGATTACATACTGTTACCTTCAACAAAGTTGCTCAGTCTGCCTGACATTAAGAATGTAAGATTGATCAAATAACCAAAGACTTCTTACTGGTTCTCAAACAACTGTAGCTTTTTCCTGTTTTAGGGCCTTTCAGTGAGGTATTTCCTCTTCTGAGGACTAATCTTGAAGTCGTACGGAAACAGCTGACTTTCTTGTCATTTGGATCTCAGATGAAATGCTGCCTTCTCAAAGAGGATTTTCCTGACTCCATAACCTAATGTAGCTTTCTGGATCTTCACCTTCACATCACCCTATTGTCTGTTATTCATGCCATCTTGCTTTCTGCTGTTGAAGGTTTTATTTATTATTTCTTTCTCTACTACAATGGAAGCAATATCTGATTAGAGATTACGTGTTCAGCAGTATAGCCCTGTGTCTGAAACACTGTTGGACATTTTCCGAGGTTAGTAAGTATGCAGAACAGATGGATAAATTAACGATAATTTATTTGGCCTGAGTAGAATCCAGAAAATATTGGAAAAATATGAAAGAGAAAGTTCATTAAATTTTGCACTCGTCTAAGGAACATTCAGCTTTATTCCCTTTTCCCTGTCTCTGTCTCTGTCTCTCTGTCTCTGTCTCTCTCAAAAACACACATATGTACCTACACATATCTGTTTTTTATACAAATGTGTGCATGTGTATTTTATGATAATTTTCTGTGCTGGATTACAGTACTCAGTATGTTAACACCACGACCTCTTTTATTGTTGTCCTTTTGAGACAGGGTCTTGCAGTGTAGTTCAGGCTAGCTTTGAACTCATTGTATAACCTAGGCTGGCTTAAACTCTTGGTAATCCTTCTGCCTCATCCTCCCAAGTGCTAGGATTACAGGCACGTGCCACCAGAACTGCCAAAGACCATAGTCTTTTGACCTCATCATATATAAATTTATAAGAGAAGAATCATAATGAAATATCAACAGGTTAGAGAACAAGAAGGGAGGTGTATAAGAGAAAAAGCAAGTAAACCAAATACTGAAAATACTTGCTCTTCACAGAACAAAGAATGAGATTTGGCTGTCTGGTTACTCATTAATTTTGCCTCCTTTTTTATCTGAAAGAATTCCAGTAACCCTGGGATTTCAAAGTCATGTTCTGTACTTGGAAACTCTGAATGATATAAATAATCCTCACCAGGAAATAAAATGACTGATACATATAAATAGGAAAGAAATGTTCTTGGATTAATATTTCCAAGAGTTTTCCAAACCAGCTTCACTTCTTGGCATAAGAGCATATGATTAAAATTCCCAGTGGCTGCCTCAGGACATTTAGGGCAAAAACAACTGTAAAGTTGTAACCTCTCCTTGAATTATCAAAACATGTAGATTTTTTTTATAATTTTGACAATATTAGTGGCAAAGAAAAATAATTCAAACATAATACATGTAGCAAATGTATAGAGGAGAAAATTTTAGAATGTACTGTTTCACCCTGATAAGATCAGTAGAAAAAAAAACAGAAAAGAGTCAATAATAATAATCAGGAGTATAAAAGAAACTTATAGTTAGATTCAAGGTTCTGCCCTGAAGGCGCCTTCTACTCGCAAAGGAAATGTTATTTCTTCCACAGTGCAGGTACCAGATGGGTAAACAAAAATTAATAATAGGTGGAAGGAAAATTATATTCCACTTCCATAAATTTCCCTTATAATACAAGAGTTACTCTTTCTGGCAAAATATTTTTCTTCATAAAACTTTCACTTGGAAACTTTGAGCTTAGAATTGGAAATAAATTCTAGTTGGAAGCTGAAAGATAGAAGCCTTTTTGCAAGACTTTCCTGAAAAAATTGCTCTATAGTGAAGTAATATTTCAGAGGAAAACATACTTCATTCTGCCACGCTGTCCCTTCCCACAGTATCTGGACAGCACCTGAGAACTGAGTCATCTAATGGTGTCAAACAATATCTGGGGTCCAGTTTATCACAGCAAATCCTGTGTTTCACTTCCCATTGATGACGTTATCTGTTCTTTTTAAACTTATACTCTTGAGAACTGTCACTACTTAGATTTATTCACATACTCTGCAGGTTCAGATTGAAAAAGGAAAACAATTTACACCAAAAATGTTCATAATTTTTCCTATGTTTGGGAAAATGTAAGACAGCTAAACAGCAAGCAAGGGAAATCTTCCTTTAAAATGGCCAAATAGCCAGGCATAGTGGTGCACACCTATAATCCCAGCACTCATGAAGCTGAGGCAGGAGGATTGCCACAAGTTTGAGGCCAGTCTGTGCTACAGAGCGAGACCCTATAATAACAGTAATAATAATAATAATAATAAATAATGTGGCCATATAACAACTACTAGCTTTACTTCCTGTCCCTGCAGCCCAATGTCTTTTCCAGAATAGATTCCACTTGTAGACCTAAGCTCATTTCCAGACTCAGAGGCAGCGACAGACTCACACCTGGAGCTCACCTGTAGACTCGGAGTACAGCTGTTAGACACAAGTGCAGCAGGAAGCTTCCTTGGCAAAGGAATGGCGCAATTCCACAGGTGCTTCGGTAGCCCTGGTTCTTTTGCATTTGCTCCCTCTGGACTGTGCCTTGAGCCTCGGGACCCTGCTCTTCCTGCAGCCCCATTCCAGATGCGTGTGTGTTTTCCCTCCCTACCCGACTCCCAGTGAGGAGTCCTGCTCCCTTTGCCCGAGTTCCAGTCCCTGGGGCAGTGTCTTTGCCCCTTTTCCTAAGTGCTTATTTATGCGATTGTCTCTCCTCAGCCTCTAGGTGTTGCTTAGCCTCCATTCTGTTTGTATTACGCTGATAAAGTCTTGGCTAGAAGGGGTTTGGCACACTCTGCACAGGATACAGTCCATGGCAGCATGGGGCTCAGAGGGAGGTGGTGGTGCTGCCGTTTGGGACACACTACCCTGAAATAGGGCTTCCTGGCATTGGAGAAAAGAGCAGACACCGGAGCCCTTCTTGCTCACAGTAGGTCATATGGTTTTACTCAGGAGATGCACTCTGCACACCTAGAGGAAAACAGTCTTACCATTGCAGACACAGGGGTGCACAGAGCAACTGGAGTGAATAAGCCTTGCTAAGTTTCTCTGGCTTATCACAGCCAGGCCATACTTCTGCATCAGATCACAGTCCTGCATGAATCGCCACTCCTTCATCAAAAGTAGTATAAAAAATAGACAGGTTTATCTGCTCCTTTCTGTCTTCATTTTCTTGTGAAGGCTCCCGTGCCACATAAAACTTACCATTAAATCAATTTGTATGCTCTTTATTAATCTGTCTTCCACTGTGGGAGCCTCAGTCATCAAACTAACATGGGAAAGAAAGACGCTTCTTTCCCCTACAGCATGAGGCAGCACTCAAGAAGCACATCATACACACTGTGTTCCGTGTATTTCTGTTGTTCTCACGGGAGCAAATGACTTGCTCATATTTAACATAAACGTTTGTTCCAAAGTCTGAATGGAGTCTTGTTTTCTTCTTCCCTACCCTATGCTCGTGCTCACCTATAGATGAGCCCAACGCACTGATCCAGAAGTCAACCTTCCCTTGGAGAAGCTATTGAAAGAGTTATTCATTGAGGGACCATTGAGTAAACCACCCTCCCACTGACCTATGACTTCTGTGTTTTCAAAGAATCACCTTAACAGCTACTGGATAAAAACAAATTTATGATTTTTTTTCTTATTAACACACACTTTAAAAATACTGGTAGAGGGCTGGGGCTATAGCTCAGTGGAATAAGCACCTGCCTAGTAAGCGCAAGGTCCTGAGTTCGATCCCCAGTACCGCCAAAAAAAAAAAAATACTGGTAGATTTTCTAGATGAAAGAAATAAAATCAGTAAATCATTTTTAAATATTTTTGTTTGACTTGTTGATTTGTTTTGAGATTTTTGGCAAATTTTACAAATGCTTGTGTTATCATTGATGGCATTATTACCAATAACCTCCTTTTTTAAAAAACAAGGAAAATCATGCTTTGTGAGGGGAGGAGGGACAATACTCTCACCACAGCTATCATTATTGTTGCTACAATCATGGGCTATTTGAATAAAAACAGTAAGTTCCCAGAGTAGAAAAAGCTATAAATAGCAGCTCAATGGTTGCCTACATCTAAGGGGGAGGGATTAAGAGATGGTAGCTAGTAGGCAGAATGTTTTGCTTTAGGACAGCAAAAATGATCTAAATCAAGGACTTTCTCATTACTATCTTAACGTGAGCACAAAGCTCTCAATGAGGTCCTAAAGTGAACTCTCTCCCCACTCAGGCATTCTAGGGCCCTTTCGGCCATCTGGAAGACGCCTTGCGGGATGACTGGCCTCGCCTATCCTCAGAGGCAAGAAGTCAATACGCATTAGTTACCTGAAGCCCAACAGAGGCATTTGCCCAAGATGGGTGCAAAAAAGTAGGATAATATGATGGGTGCGTTAGACAGGTGGAAAACACCAGGAGGTTTTACTAGACGTTTTTTCCAGTTTTTTTTCTAAGTGATAGTTCAAAAACTTATGCGGACATACACCAATTGTTTAACTAACTTTTGAGGTGAAGTATACAATTTTAAGGACCAGCCCAGAACCCTATCTGTAGTCAGTCATGTACATCCTCAGCAAGGTCAAGCAATAGGATAGATGAATGATGGTGAGTCTATATCTTTTTTAAAAACCAGCTTAATTGAACTAAAATTTGCATAGTATACAATGTACATACATACTATGTAGGATTCCATGCATTTTAGCATATTGACAGTTATATGCTCATGACCACAATCATTCAGATCATTTTTGTTATCCCAAAATAAAACACTCTACCACACTATCATGTCCTATCCCCCCTAAATCTTAGCAAGCACTGAGATACTATCTTTATAGATTTTCCTGTCCTGTACATTTATTGTTTTTAGTTCAAGATAGACCATGCTCATAGCAACAAAGAAGACCTTAACACACCCAAAGAAATGGAAACCCTGTAAAGCGAGAACCCACACCATATCGGAGTGAAACTAGAACCCAACAACGGGAACATACTTGCAATACGATGATTTCCCTCTCTTTTCCCATTATATCTTTCATTTCATACTTTATACATTAACTCCTGTATATAAGGGAAATCATGTGATGTTTAGTTTGTGTATCTGATTTACTTCAATGTACATTATAGTCTCAAGGTGCATCCAATTTTGAATGCTTCAAGTTTATCATTTTTATGGCAGACTAGTATTCCATTGTGTATAAATACCACATTTTCTTTATCCATTCGTCTGTTGATGGGCATACAGGCTGTTTCCAAGATTTAGCTACTATGAATTATGTTACTATAAACATAGGTATACATATTATCATCGTGGTATGACGTTCTTAACTGTTTGGGGAAGATATGTAAAAGGAGAATGACTGGTAACTGAGGAGGAGGTGCTGGGTAGAGGACTGGGCTCTGGATCGTGACCTTTTGTGAAAGTACATTGAGAAAGGGCAAAAGAGTGAACAGAGTGAGGAAAGAGGGAAGCGTGCTGTCATTCTAGTCTCAGAACACTTTATAGAAAAGGAAGTCAGGGCAGTACACTGACCACAAAACAATATTTTTTCATTTGCAAAATACAGCTAATTGTAGTTAATCTTGAAAGTCTTTTACAATGCTTAATAAATATAGTTTTTACAAGATACACACTGTAGTGTTTGGTAGGTAGTAAGTTGCATATTTCTATTAGTTTTTTGGATTTTACTATTTACATTCTTATTAGTAGTAAAATTAAAAATGGAAAAATATGGCGCTGGATAAAAGGAAGAACACATGACCAGGAAAAAGGACTACTGGCAGTAAAGATCTGGGGATGATGGAGTGAAGGCTGCATGGAAAGACAAGGGAAAGGAAGGGGTTAAAATGGAAAGGAAGAATCTTTCTCTCTGTCTCTCTCTTTCTGTCTTTCTCTCTCTCTCTCTCTTGTGCACACACACGTCTGCGTGTTTGTGTTTATGTGTGTGTGTTGGCCTCCTTTAGGGGCAAGGTAGAACAATAGATTTGGATAAATGGAAAGTGGAATAAGACCAGCAAAACTTAAGGGAACACTACTGCAGAAACAGGAAGCGTCTTACTTTCTGTGATAAACTGCTCTTGTATTTAAACTACAGCCTGAGACATTAGTTACACTGAATTTGAGTCTTACAATTGTAGAAATATGTGATGTATAAAACAAGACTTTACTTATATAAAATAAAGTAATCATTTACACAGAAATGTACACAAGTTATTGTGGAAAGTGGTAAATGGCACCAAACAGAAGCCTGACAGGCTCTAACATCTTGCCTTAATTTAATTCTGGAGACAATTTTTGACAATGCAGTTGACTCCTGCAATAGCTGGGGCCGACCTGGCTCTGGGTGGGCTCATTGTGTCCCTGTTCTGACACTGACAGTGAGCAGCACTTCTTTCCCCCGACCTGGTGCTGTGCAGCTGTCCTTTAATGGAGATGGACATTTGGACACATGTGTTGGTGTGTGGGGCGGTGGGGAGTGAGTATGTGTATAGGTGGGTGTGCATGTGTATACATGTGTACATGTATGAGAATACACACACGTGACGTGTGTGCATGTGTCTGCAAAGGACATACAAGTATGTGTGTGCGCACAGGCATATATGCAACGTAACAGCCAAAGACAGGCTTAATTTTGAAGGTTGCCTTCTCCAAATTACAGTAGAAACTCGCACTGTGTGGCCAGAAGAATTCACAAATGGTTTCACCAGTGTGTTTTCTAAGCAGCCCTTCCTAGTATTGCCTTTAGCTTTGCTTCTTGGCCAAGCACAGTGGCAAATAAACTTGGGTTTCTTTTCAATCACATCTGAGACAGAGTGATTAAATAGGACAAAGATGGTAGCCAGGAGGGCGCTCTTCTCCCGCAGGGAGTAACCTGTTCTGCAGGATGTGCTGTCCCCATACCTTGCCATTTGCTTCAAAGCCTTCTGTGGACACACAGCCAGAGGAACAGGTAAATCTTCTCACACAGAAGCCATGCAGGAAAAGAGTATTTGCTGAGGTTATTTTTATCCATGTCTCTGTTTTGTGGATGAATTAGGGTGTTCCCTAAAATAAGACTGTGCCTACCTCTGCCTCAGTACTTTCTGGCAACACAAATGCTAGCAATTCATGCTAGGATAGTGTAACATCTAGATTTTTTTACATAAGTTTTTTATTGCCATATAGCTTACTTTAAAAAATACATATATTTGCACACCTGTGTATTATGAATTCTTCCTATTTCTAGCTTTGTCGTTAGTGTTTTTAGATAGTCTAAAAATACATTTCATTCTAGGAAATAAATTCTTTTTTGTAGGACCAATGATTTCTTCCTCTTAAGGAATTAATGATGAGACTGTGTTTCAACTCAGGTACCACATTCTGGAAAGAAAGGGAAAAATATTCAACCCTTTGGAGAATGGATCCAGGCTCTGCAAAGGGCAGGGGTGAGGGTTCCCCACCGAATTAACTCCTGTAACTGTTTGTGATTGAGTGAGAATTAGGTACTCAATCTAACACGACACAGAGGAGGACAGAGATATAAACAGCAAGAGATAAAAGTTTAATGTGGGCGTGGAAGGAGTCAGCACCCAGAGAGCTGTGCTGGCTCTCCGAAGACAAGGGACAGGGTTGGAGCTTATATGCGCTCCGAGGGGAGGGGGCACAGGGTAGCTGACATAGGCTGCTCAGCATACCTTACTGAAGGGGGATTGGATCATCGTTGGCCTGCATGTGCTTTGGCAAAGGCAGCTGGGAAGAAGAAACTACAGGGGTCTCTGGGAAGAAGGAGCTAAGCACCA
Source organism: Dinomys branickii (assembly GCA_004027595.1). Classification (NCBI taxonomy): domain Eukaryota; kingdom Metazoa; phylum Chordata; class Mammalia; order Rodentia; family Dinomyidae; genus Dinomys; species Dinomys branickii. The sequence continues at coordinate 60,481 of PVLD010002756.1, read as the reverse complement.
TTATAACTCAGCATTGGACTGTCGCCATGAGGACTGGGTAGGTCTCGGTGGGAAACCTATCAGTTTGTTTGTTTGTTTTTTCCACGACAGTAAGACCACATCTCCAGTTCCCCCACACCTAACCCCCTTTCTCAGGATGAGTTCTCACTGGGGCACTGTGTTACCCAGGCTGGACTCCCATTGACCTCTGCCTGCCTCAGCCTCCCTCCCTGAGTGCTTAGATTATGGCATGTAGCACCACCCCAGCTAACTGCATGTAGTTCTAAAAGTTCCTATGATGCAAATGTTGATGTGTGTGTGTGTCCCATTCATGGTTCAGAAATGTAACAATATGCTCTCATATCTCAAAGCAAAAAAGAAAAAAAAATAGAAAAAAGCCTTTTGTATTTATAACAGCAAACTAAGACAAAAATTTGATACTAGTGATGAGAGAAAAGACACACAACTCAGGTCCACAAAGTTGTTCCTCTTCAGTAATTGTTTACAGTTTTTCTAGAGTGAAATCTGATTTTTAATACCGGTGAGAAGAGCCTCTTCATGACTTCATCTTTGGAGTAAGCTGCTGCTGGAGTCAATGGGAAGCAAAGTCACAGGCACTGGGTTTACATAGCAGAGTCCAGCTGCCACCTCCACCTCCAATACCAAAGCTTCCAGGCATCATGATAGATCCAGCCAGGGAAGGGATTTAGCCTATGATTCATCAGCTTGGCCATAAGTGTTTTGATCAGAACTAAAGATGGAAGGTGAGGTTGGGGAAACACGAAATGCAAAATTACTGTGATGGGGGAAGAGTTGGCCTAGGACATAAAGCACAGACAGAGTAGTGTTTGGGGTGGACCTGAGATACCTTTCCATGAGATGACAGAACACAATCCACCCCCCACAAGCAGGTGACCAAAAAGTAGGACAACAATCACTGTACCCCAGATATACCAGATGCTGAGAGAGTTATGCACATCTGAACTCTCGAAAGAGCTTCTTTAGAAAGAAAAATGCCTGGGCCCTGTTCCAAACACTGTCTGAAATATGTATTTTCATAACCACCCACTCAGCTGGTCTAGATGTATAATAAAGTCTAACTATCACTCGATCTTAACTCTGGACTGAATGGAACAGAGACTGAAGTATATCAGCTGCCTGGTAGGAAAGAGCTGCAGAAGGCAGTTGCCACATACATTTGTGGGTCACATGCAAGAAAAGGGGAGTAAACATGATCTGTTTCTTCCTTTCCATATCCCACCTCTCTCCCCTGTCCATGCATATTCAGGGCACTATGAGTACATTTCTTTTCAACTTAAATCTATCTATAACATTCGCTGCAATCTGACTGTGCTATTACAGGGCGATGCATGCACCCACATGTGTGTGCACGTGCGTGCATTTGAGGATGTGTGTCTGTAAGTTGTGATAAAAACTAGGAACAAATCCTCTTAGACTTTGATGAATAAGAAAAAGGGTTCTACTTGATAGTAGGGGACATTATAGCTTTCTACTCATTTATAAGTAACTGGGAGCTTGGAAGGTGAAAGCCAAAGGAAGAAAGAAGTAAAATGTTGAGCTGTCACCATTTGACAAGTTAAAGAAGTCTATGGTTACTGGTCCCCTGGTGAGATGGCAAATACTCAACCCTAGAGGGCTGAAGACTCAGGTCAGGCAGTGCCCACTGGACAACGCTGACTTGAGGCCTGGCTCCCAAGTTGGAAACATGAAGGAGAAGCCACACAATGACTATGGCACCAACCTGAATTTCCTCTTCTCAGCTAGAGCCATGCTTAAGAACTGGAGTCAAGAGGAAATCTGAAGGTTCAAATCCCAGCTCTGCTCAAGCCTAGTAAGTACTCCAGTTGAATATAACAGAAACCCAAGTCCAATTAGCTGCATGGAAAAGGAATTGCTTCTGTGTGTGTGGGAAGGATAGGAATAGAGTTGGCCTCACTATTTGGGGGAAAGAGGGTGCAGGTCCTCTTCTCTCCTTATTTCTTTGTCCTTGAGATCTACCCAGATGAGGCTTCCACAGGTGCAGGGGCAGGTGGCTGGATTGTTGGCAGAGGCAGGTTCACTTCATTTCCCTGAGAGGTTCATAGTGTGAAAAGAGAATGTTCCTGTCCCACGAGCCACGTGTAAAATCCCAGTGAAGTCCTCTGCTTTCAGTTGGAGGTCACTTGCTCATTGTGAACCAGACCGTTGGAAAGAAGGAACATGTGCTTGGTTGTCTTTAGTCACATGTCCACCTGTGTGGCTGGGTGGTGATGAGCTCTGACTTGAGCCAGAACCTCCGCACATATCAAAGGAGACCCTTAGCTAAATGAAAGATGGTGTCAACAGAAAAATAGGAAATAGAAATACTGAGAAGATACAAATGCTCAAGGTTTTACAACCTTGGCAAATCATTAATTTCTCAATAGTATGTAGGGTTGTTATGAAAATCGAATGAGATAAATTATGTCAAGTCATCAACACATAGTAGATACTCACTAAACAGTTGTTATTGTTATTATTGCTAAACAGTTTTCTAGGAATTTATAAACTATGCTGGTGTATGAACATAATTCCCTAGGAATTCTAGTTTAATCCTTTCACAAGATGATATTGGGACCAAGCCTAACACCTACCTTGTAAGCTAACTAGGTTAAATCCACAGATATCCCATGGAATTTTTACCTATAGTAGACACATTTCAGCTTTTATAAAATCTAACTCAGTAAAGTTCCTAAGCACTAACCTAGTCTCACCAACCTGCTTAAAAATGAGGTCATCAGGCAGAGGAAAAAATGGACAGCAATGTCACCTCTGAGACCTTGGACTGGGTTAGAGTGAGGTGAGCACTAGAAGTAAGGTTCTCTCACATGGAACTGCTCTCTCCTGTCTGCTCCTGAGCCATTTAGCAGGGACAGGAGTGTGTGCAGCCCACAGGACAGAAACCCAAGTCATTTCACAAAAGCCACATCACCCAGGATGCTGACCATGACTCTAGAATCCCTTTGCAAGATCAGTGTGCCAGCAATACCATGTAAGTTTCTTTGAGAGATTTTTCCTTCTCTTTGGAGTTCTTGAATGTATTTGAGTCTACATCCTCCAGTTTGCTCTCCCTAAGTCCTCTTGTGCTTTAGTGAGGTTCCCTTGGGCTTTTTCTCAGCGAGTTTCATTTCTCTCTTCCCACTTCAGAGGAGTATAGCAATGGCATGTGGTAGGGAGAGAATTTGCTTTGCTTCATGGAGATGAAATTTCTGCGGTGGGAGGTGGAAGAATAACTGGTGGCGGGGACCCACGTGTCACCTCCCCTATACCTAAGGGCCTGTGTAAGTAAGTGACACCTTATCTCCCTCCTGCTGGATGGGGGCTTTGGAGTCAAATATGTCAAATCCCTTTAGTGTCATGTGCTGTATGGTCTGGGACAAGCCACTTAACTGTTCCTAGTCTCTTACGAAAATTATGGTATAATGGGTACCTTAGGAGGATCTTGTTAAATTATATCAAGTTAAATTCTTCATGTGTTAGGTATATAATAATAGCTCAAGAAAGAGTGCTTATCATTAGAGGATCATTTATTAGAGATAAAATTGACTGGGCATTGCCTCCAAGGTTGGCCTCCTAATATAAATATCTCTTCTGATGAGCCACTTAGGACATCTTCTGTCATTAAAAAGTCGTAATCATTGGGTATTTGCCTGCTATTTTTGGGGAAAAGAAGAGAGAGCAGTTTTGGTGGGTACAACCAAAGGTAAGTAAAATCTGAGGGTAGGATGTACAGACGGCAATAAGGAGACAGACTCCAGTCACAAGGCAGTAGCGGAAGGCATCAGACTCTAGAGGAGCCATGGCATCTTTAGGGCACTGTAAAAGGCATGAAGGAGGCAAAGCAAGGGGAAATGAGCCCAGGGAAGCAGACATCATGAAAGAAAAAGTCCCCATCTCATAGTGGCTAGGGCTTTCCTCAAGGCCCTGGGTCACAGCCTCTCCAAGGTTGTGCCTCAAAATTTGTGGGCAGTCAGGACAGCACAGGATCTGTGGGCCCCAAATATAAAAAAGATAAGAACGATCCTTCACCCCCAAATCTGCTCCCCCAGGCAGCCCTCCAGCTTCTTTCCCAGTCACCCCTGTTGTTGTCATCCAGTTGGAGGAAGAAAGATCAGCCCTGTCACTACCAAAAGCATCTATTTTGTGCTGACAAGTACTATATTTTCATGCACTTACCGTATTGACAGGGGCACAAAATATATGAGAGCTGAGGAAGGTTAAGATACTTACTTAAGAGTAGAAGGTGGTGTCTTAGGAGATTACACGGCGAAGGCTGTGTCATTAGCCACTCTTCAGGTAAGGAGGAGGTCATAAAATAATGTAGCTACTGAGATTTTGATGCTCAATTGTTTAGAGCTCATCTTTAAGCCCTTTGCAGGTTTTATATAGTTTCGCATAACAGATATGGTTGTTCTTATTTTCATCAAAATAATCTAAATACTAGTGAAAGGAGTGGCTCAAAGAATCCAGAAAAGTAAGTGGAATTATTGGAAAACTCTGCATATGAAAGTAAAGTGTTCACAATTAAGGATGAGCTAGTCATCTCTTCAACTGAGCCAGCGTGATTCCATCTGACTGTTTTGCTACCACTATTTTGACCCCAGGGACATCTTGACATGACCTAAAAAGATCATTAAGCCTTTAGCTATTTTTATTCTAAGTAATATGCTCAACAAATAACCTCCCCTCTCCCCAGGGTATTAGCTCTTCCTAACACTCCTGAATCTCCTGGAAAGATGTTCACAAGGGAAGGTCAGAGAGACTGAGGAGTCAGCCTGATTAATACACATTTTGTGTTCATGTTTGTGTGCAGGCAGAGGATGGGGCGTTGTTAAACACAGTTCTTGCAAAATGGTCCCGCCCATAAATACCATGTCAAACTGTGTGACAAGAATTTGTTTCAGCATCGGCTTATTTGGCCATTCTGGGACTTTGGAAGGCCTTGAAGTGTGCATGAGGAAGGAAGAATAAAAAGGAAAGTTTACCAATGACGCATTCTTCATACTTTCACAGCTGAGCCTCAATTCTGCCTTGTCATTTATTGAGATGTTTGAAAGGATGTTGAGTAGCTTTAGAAGCATGTCAGTGTTTACCTCTCTTACCACCGACTTCTGTGACAAATTCCCTATGACTTATAAGAGCATTTCTGGGACAGATGCTCTGAGTCTTGTTTCCCTCATGTATAAAGTAAAAAATATATATATATATATATTTTATTAAGGATTTCTATAAGAGTGTATGGAACCACTGCTAATTCCCAAGGACAGTATCTAATGCATTATTGATGATGTGTTTGAGTTCGCTGCTTGGTACTCCTAGGAATTCTAATGCTAAGTGAATAGGATGCATTTAATTGTTTCACAAAGAGCCAGATACTGCGATTTAAATACTGGGACTTCATAAGTACTGCTCTTCCCTTTCCTGCCAGTCACCGCTCCCCCTTCTTAATAAGAAGAAGCCATGGACCTCCAATTTTAATGACTTTTCTTAAATTAGTGGCAGGAATTGAATTTAGACTAAGAGTGTCAGGTTTAACAAATAATAAATATGCAGGAAGCTCAGTATAACCAAAACTTCAGATTAGAAATAATTCATGAGGACATAATCTGAAAATTAAAAAAAAATTTTATCCACTAAAGCAACTTTGGCTGGGCATCTACATTTCATCTGACAACCTTGATTTGGACAAGAATCCTCTGACTCAGAGACCAGATTCTTTCCAGGTTGTCATGGTCATCAGAAAAAGCAAAGCTAGGAGAGGTAGCTGAGCAGGCCTGGGGGAGCCAGGAGAGGGAGACCAGCTGTAGGTGCATGCATGTACCAGCCTGGTCAAGTGTGCCTGTCCCATGCTGGACTTTTTCATTGAAGTCCTGTAGAAATAAGATGCCCCCCCCAAGGTGGAAAGACATGTGCCTGGCTGGGGAGCAGGATTTGTCACACTCCAAAGAATATACAACTGATTGCTCATTCCTTGTCTAGCTGGCAGCTTGCCTGTGGTCCTTGCAGGTGTCATGAAACACAGAGCTCTCAAAGGAGCCCAGCTTGATCATCATCTCAGCTTTTCTTTTATACTAGGCTTGTCTTATCAAAAGTATGTGATTCTCCATGTTTATGTATTATACATCATATGGCCAGCCTGGATTATTTAGGGAGAGTGTTATAGGTTGCAAGTAGGGTGCTTTACAAAGTTGTAAGGTCAAGTTCCTTCCTTCCTTGTTCAAATCAGGTCTGCCTTTATGAGGAGGACCCTGCAGAAAATATCAAGTCAGCACAGTGCCTTCAGAATCTGTCTCTTGAGCTGCACTGACATAGCTCGGTGGTGAGCTACATCAACCTATCTCTGTCCCTCTCCCATGATATACTATTTGCATTAAGTCCAAACAAACTCAATCAGAGTCCTAACATACTACAAACCTGTTCCAAAATTGTTTCTGACATTGACAGGGTTAAAGGTACAGTACAGGAGATAAATTTGTCCCTGAGACACGCCTGTGGGTGAAACTGTCCAGCTGCCAAAGGGATTGTTGTAAAACAGGGCTATGCTTGAACTGCAGAGTTAACTAACAAGTTAGTGCAGGAGCAATCGAAACTCCCCTTCTGCCAGGAAAGATCAGCAGAAACTGTGAATAGGTGGGGGGAGAGGATTTGAAGGTAAGTGGACTATTTTGGTTTGAAGAAAGGCTGATTGTTTTTTGCAAAAATCCCCACAGATCTGGCAGCAAGTATTAAAGAAGTGATTACAGAATATAAGAGAAGGGAGATTTCAGATGAATATGCAAAAGACTAAAGTCATGTTTAATGCAAAGAAGTAAGCAAACAGGAGAAATAATTAAAAGCTGTTAAGGCATATGTCTGTTTGGCTGACACATATGTTATTAAAAAGCAAGAGACTGTATAGTCAGTTGCCTCTAAGAATATGTCTCTGCCACAAACCATTTCAATTAGTAATTGTGTGCAATAATACTTTACATCCATGGGACACATCAGGGTTTCCACACTGCGTCTTCCCGTCAGCAGACAGACATGCCATTCACTGTGGGAGTGATTCACCTCTGACCTTTCCAAAAGCAGCTGTGTTTGGTTACCTGCTCCAGCAGCTGCCAGCTGTCTTCAGATGCATGCTGTGACACAGGAGTCCCCTTCAGCCAGCCCTCCAGCCCCACAAGTGGCTGGCCGCTTCTTCCTTTATTTGTAACTATGAGTGGAGATAATGAAACAAACAGTCCATCCCCCTCCTCCTTCCTCTTCTCTCCTCCTTCCTCTTCTCTTGTCCTGCCTCCTGTTCCAGGTTTTTTCTGCCTCCTAAAGTTGAGCTAATCATTCCAGGGTTGGCATGGGGCCCAGACTCTCCCACCTTGCAGCCCTGCCACACCCACCACGTGGCTCCCTGCAGGTCAGGGAGGTGGCTCCAGCCCCAGGTCCCACCCCTACCCCACCAGCAGGGGGGTGGGCAAGGCAGGAACAGGCGCCCACTTCACTTAAGGAGGCTGTTGGGAGCTGCACCCTTCTCCCACTCACCACCCATCCAGGGGCGAGAACTCAGTCACCAGCTACAGTGTCTGGTAAATGTGGTCTTTATTTAGAGGCGCCACACAGCCCCTCAAATATCACACCCTTTCTTACTGAAGAAGGACAAATAGCTGAGTGCAGCAGTGCAGGCCTATAGTCCAGCTACATGGGAAGCTGAGAGAGGAGAATTGGAAGTTTGAGGCTGGTCAAGGTAATTTAGTGAGATCCTGTCTCAAAGGAAAATATAAAAAATGTTAAAAATGTGACAGTGCTAGGGTACCCTAAGGTTCAATTTCTGGTACTAGGAAAGAGGAAGGGGAAGGGAGAGAAAGGCAAAGCAGAGTGAACAAAGTGAGAGGAAAAAAAAGGAAAATTGGGGATAAACTGTCTATACCTTCAACAGGGCCCTCAAAAATCCCCAAATAAATTAATTATAGATATCTGTCAGGTTAGGTACTAACCTATACCTCATTGAATGTAGCAGCAGCCCAAAGATAAGACAATTCATAATATCAGCAGTCCATTCCTTCTTCCTGTAAGAGGTAGAAAAACATAAACTTCTGGAGCTTTAAATGATACATTCAAACATATTTTTATAATCCTGTCTTAACAAACTTGGTTACTACTTCATATTTTTAAACCACTTTTCACATGAGGAAATTAATACTCAAAATTAAAGTAAAATAATTAAAATTAAATTTATTAACCATTATATAAGATCTATTTGTACTTTATTAAGCAATTATTAATAATCATTGTTCACAAATATACTTGAGATCACTGACCTTGAACTTGACCTTCTAGCAATATCTGTGAAGGTAACCTTCAAATTAGCAATGGAAATGCATGGTAGATGTTTGAACTATGACCTCACTCCTCAACCTAATCAAAGTGGTGGCAGGACAGGATCCAAGATTCATCTGAAAAAACAAAGGGTGCTAGTAACCTCTTCCATCATTTATGTAAAGAATGGCACACTGAGACCGAGCTGCAGGGAGCAGGGCGCTCCGCCTGTGACAGCGGCGTCAGGGAGAATGTAGTTCACCACAGTAGTTGCTCTTGATTGGATCATCTTTAAAATATCACTCAGGGAACATCAGCATTCAAAGATTAAAATCCTCTCATTTTACTTTATTTACATTAGTCAGCTTTCTTATCACTAAGCCAAAATACCCAACACCCACAACTTAGGAGAAGAGATTTAATGTTTCATGGTTTCTGTCCATGGACTGCTGGCTCCAAGGGAAAGACAACATGCTGGGAGGTGCTTAGCTTACAGGAGCTGATCAGCAGTGTAGGGGAGGCTGGCAAGGGAAGGCGTGAGGGACTGGAGATAGACCCCAAGCCACGAGTCCGTGACTTACCCAGACAAAACCAGCAGGGTGTCCCATAAATTCCTGGAGCAGATCCCAAAGCCAGTCAAGTTGAAACTCCACCCTAACTACACATTATTTTATCAAGTTTGATAGATTTTATCACAAAAATAATATAAAATTACTCATGGTACTATCAGATAGTGTCAACTTGAGATTCTCCTCCAGTCTGGCTGCCTATGTTAATCTGTTGAGAAAATTTGCTTGTAAGTATAGATTCTTACACTAAAACCTGTAAGTGATACTTTCAGGGAGGTGACCCTGGAATCTTTTTTTCCCCCACATCTTCCAAGTAGACTTTGAGGCAGTCATTCTGACATTATTTCTTGGAACAGAATTTGAAAAACATTAGCTGAAACTCTCCCAAATAGCCTCTAGATATTTGCAGGTGGTACAAATTCAAGAGGCAAGTTTCTCCAGCAACACTGGAGGAAAGCACAGTTAAATAAATAGAATGTGATTCAGAAGACCTATGACAAGGTTTTGTGGGGTTTTTTTATTTTGCATTTTTATTTTACTACAGAAGTGTTTTCCTCATAACAAACACATTCAAAATAAGGTCTTCAGCTTGAGAACGTCCTAATACCTGATGGCCTTTCCCCCTATTCTCTGCCACTTCCCTCAGCAGGCTCCTAGTTCCACTCCACCATGCCATCCCCTCTACCTTTGTAAATGCATGATCGAATCTGTGAATCATGATTTAAGACTGAAATTTGGCAGAGAGCTCAAGAGCTCATTTATAAAGAGTGTAGTTATCAGGAGATCACCTCTTCCATCTATCACCAGCCCCAGCCTAACTCCCCCCGATGCCTGCCCCATGTCTTGCTCAGTTTCATCATATTTCACTCTTCGAACATGAAATGTTACATTGAGTGAATGAGAAATTTATGTAAGATGATCTTATTGTATGTCTCAAATGAGAATTTACTTAAACTACTGTCTATAAAACTGTGGATTGGAATTTTAACAGTCAGGGGATTACAGAATTTGTCATTTTATCTTCATCTAGAGATAAAGTCCGGCTGCTTCCTTGAGGTGCATGACGCCATCTCCCACATGAGTGCCGTCTCCTCTTTCCCAGAGCTGACGCTCCTCACCTGGAAAAGCCTTCCTACTGCCACAGCCCACCCTGCCTCTCCTGCCAAATTGCCACCAAGCAGCTGGCCACTGATGGACAAACTCACCCAAGGCTTTTCTGTGAAATTACACCCATGCATTTCAGGTGGACACTTCCCACTGCCCAGTAGCCCTGCTGGGCTTTCCTATTGTTTGTCTTCATAGTCTATAGGATGAGACAAATAAAATGATGCTTCTTGATGCTCCCTCCACTTGCAGCCTCTCCATCCCCTCTGCCTGCTGGTGATATGTTTCTGTCCATACTTCTTGACTCAGAACTCCATCATGAAGGTTGGCCATAGAAACTAAAACTCCTCTTCCCTATGGAGGCTCATAGAAACTCTGATCTTCCCATATCTTTTGGTCTTGGAGCTGGTCATCAGTCAATTTTCTGATCTGCTCATGTTCAATGATTGGTCATAAAACCCTCTTCATTCCAGGGGCTCCTGCCTCATGCCCTGGAGAGAGGAATGCTGCACAGAGAAGGGAGAAGAATCTGAGTAGATAGGTTTTTCTGCATTTTGCCACCCAGCCTACTAGCATTAGAAAACCAAACAAGTCCCTGTAAAAACTCCAAAGGACAAGGTTTGGAGAGTGTGGAGTAGTTAAACCCTTGTACGCCTTCCCGTGACTGCTGTGAACTGCTGGACCCAATTGCTCAAGTGGTGGTGGGGAGAATCTCATAGACAGCAGTCACTCAGAAGCACAGATAAACCACCTGGGGCTTAAAATTGGCATCTGCAATGCCGGGAGTGAGTAGAGAGGCCTCTCAATTAGGGGCTCCCGACTGTAGCATCTGACTCTATATCCAGGTATAGAAGCCATTTCCTTGATGTAGAACTGAACCGGATCGGAGGACGCTCACTAGTGCCCTGCAGAATTGACCGCTTGCTGACAGGCGGGAAGAAATCTCCACGTCTTGGCTTTCTCGACTCGGTGGTGTTGATCACAGTGTGAGAGCAGAGGAAAGAAACGGGCTGTTTTTCTAAAGGGACAACCATCAGTCAGTTATTTCAGAATATCTAACCTTGCGCTCTCTGAGTCCTTATTAACAGTGCAAGTGGCATTCCAGTACAGTCAGAGCTGCAGCCTTATTGTCACCGAGACATTTTCCGGAGGCTGGTGATACATTTGGGGCTGGTCTCTCGCCGCGGGGACTGGCAGAGGACCGCTCTCACCTCCTGCCTGTCTTGAGCTATCTGGAACATACAATCCCCTCTCCCCTACAGCAGGGTTCGACCTCTCACACGCCCCTGCAGATGCCTGCCCCTCACCAACCCCACGGCCAAACCTTGGGTCCATCTCTCTTTCTTAGCTGACATCACCAAAGCAATTTCATTCATTTCTGTTCCTTTAAATATTCTCTGCTGAGGACTCCCGAGCCTCTTTGCAGTTCAGATGCCCTGAGCTCTTAACATCTCTTGCATGACTATGGACGGACTTCCCGGAAGGGACGCTCTAAGTGGAGCTCTTGTTTTCCGTGCCCCTTAAAAATCACTTCGCTTTAATTATTTATGGAAAAAAGCCTCCTTCTTGATTCCATGCCTAATCTCAACCACCACACATATATTTTTCAGGAGAAAATAAGTGCATATGTAATAAAGAAGTCAGAACTGCTGAAAAAAATATGTAAAAATGAGGTGAAATCATGTGAAAACTCACAAAACCATACTAGAGGGTGACTGAACTGAAAAAGATAATAATGCTGACAATTTGTATCGGGTGAAATGAGTAAAAAAATTGCAATACTAACTCATATCCTGCAGTAGTAGAAAAGGCTACTCCCGCCAGTGGTCCTTCCACATGAAGAAACCTGGCTGTAATCTCCACTCTGGTTTTCAGAGCTGAATTTTGCATAAAGCAAAGAACCTTGAATTGAACTTTGAGTGGTGTTGGTATGTCCAAATCACAAGAGAGCTTTGAGTTTTTTAATGAGATATAATTAGGTTCCTTCCTAAAGGTTTGATGACACCACTGGGTCACTGCTTTTCTTTAGTAATCAGGCTTCAACTGCCTCTCTCTTCTCATTTTAAATGCAAAATAAAATACTAATGATGGTTACCTTTTATATCGTCATAAATTATATGCAAAGATGATAAAATAATGGGGCAGTTTAGGAGAATGGAGAAGTATTAGCATTGTGCACAATTTGACTTATAAAGGCCATAGCAGCGACTTTCAGCCTGTGGAATCCAAATATCTGGCAAGTGTCAGAGCCTGTTTACCTGGGCAAAGGGCACACACAGCACACAGAAGGAAACCATAATGCTTACATGGGTTAAAATATCTCACACTTTCCTCTCCTCCTGTACATTTCAAAGTAGTAAAAAACTTAGACTTGTATTTGGAAATCATATACAACATTTTCAAAATAATAATTACTAAATAATTGCAAAATGTAACTACTCTCATGGGTTGGTTCATGAGAGTTTTGAATATTCTTCACAGAAAAGTATGAATTCACACCTCAAGCTTTTAGCAGAATAAACTTTAAAGGACTTGAAGGTATCAGTGTAAAATATGAATACATGTATAGAATAAACCATAGGAAGATATTTTTAAAATAATTTCAAGTAAGTAAAGCTTTTCTAATATAGTATGAAAACTAAAAGCCATGAAATCAATACGTATTTGTGATACATAAAATAAAAACAAACCAAAATCAAAACACAAATGATAAATTATAGAGACCTTTGTGATTCATTTTACATGACTTTTCTCATTAATATATAAAGAGCTCTGACAAATAAATAAGAAAATTCCAACAACTGAATATACAGAAGGGGAAATTTTATAATCAGATAGGTTCATGATAGGAAATACAAACATAGCTTAAACAAGTGAAAATACATTCAAGCTCATTCATAATAACAGAAGTGCAAATTAAAGCCTGTTGGAGATATTTTCTACCAATTATGCTGTCAAAGAACAAAAGGTTTAATAAGCATTCTGTTGTCAAAGTTAAAGAGGAAATGGCACATTCCTACATCACTGATAGAGTATAGATAGAAACACTTTACCAAGTGAAATTTAATAATGGCATAAAAGTTACAACTATGTGCTACACCTAGTATTTCTACCTTTAAGAATTTATCCAGTAGATGCAATCCACACACATCAATTATTTGGAAGATTATTTATTGTACCAGTGATGGCAAAGGATGGAAGTAATCTAAATTCCCATTCTTAGGTCAGTAGTTAGATAGATTATAATAATTTCAATGCTATGTGTCTATAAATAACTGCTAAACTCTTTGTTGAATATGGCATCTTTCATTTTATACTCTTAAATTAAAAATAAGCAATATGCAAAAGAGTACATATATTCAGCCATTGTATAAGACAGAACAAAGTACCTAGTGTTCTCATATGTGATAAGAATAACTAACCTCAAATAGTGAACAAGAATTTAATAATATTGTGTGCCTCTTGGAGAGAGTTTCATGGGATGTTTATATGCACATTGTATTTTAGAAAACCAAGAGCGTTCTAAAGTAGACTGTAACTAAAATGTATTTAATAGTGATGTTTCTGGCCTCACTCTCTGGGTCTGAGTCAGATGTGAGGCTCCTGTGAGGTGATGAGGTTTCCTAGGTCCCAGAAGCTCAGCATGGGGGTCGGGGTGGCCTTTATGTCTTCTCACCTGCAGCTTTGGGCTGGGATACAGACCTACTTCATTGAGATGTCAAGGAAGGAAAACAGGAATGTTGAATTCCAGGATATGTGAAAACATAGAGGTCAGAAAACAGCCTATCCAGAGACCTTGGGGGCTGAGGAAGAAAGAGAAAGAGATTTGACCTAGAGGAGAGCAGGGAAATGGAGCGGTGTTGGGTAAGGAGCTAAGGAGACATTGGAAGGTGGGAGGAGTTTGAGCTTTTAGTTGAGCCAGAAAAGGACTTCTAACTCAAGACTAATATGGGGACTTTGAGGTGAAAATGCTGTTCTGCTAACAAGGGGTGAAATGGACTCAGGTTCACCAAGACCAAGCTGGGTAGAGACCAAGCCGCACACTAGGTAGCACCTTTTGGAGGACACGGTGCAGCTTGTGCCAGTCTTTATTCCTGAATTTAACTGTGAGGCAGTTAAAGCCCTCTTCCTTGATGAATCCTGACATTCGGTTCAATTCTTTTTGTTTCCATAAATGTTTTGCCCTCTCTTTTAGCCTCCGTAATTCTGAGTCACTGGATTTGGAATTAGTAAGTGTCTTGTAGGGAAGAGGATCCTGTCTGCCAGGGTTTCCAAGGTTGAGGCCCCTCAGCCTCTCACTGCCCTGTTCTGGGATGAAAGGCAAACATGTGATTCCAGTCACTCCGAAGTGTCAAATACACAGCAAATAAATTTTAGAATAAACATGTCTTGGGCAAGATTTGGTACAAACTTATACTAACAATTACCTATTATTTATTAGAAACTTGAATTTAATTGTGTCCTGTATTATTTGTGAAATTTGGAGATCTTACCTTGGTCATTCTATATTTTCAAAGTTTTATGTATATGTTATGTATATTTATAGATATATTTACATTAATATATTCTATATTAATTTCTTATGAAATATTTACTACATTAAATATTTATGTACTATACAATAGCAACACAACTGATATAAATATTCATCTAATTTATTATATAATATATACATAATATATTTGTTAACAGATATATTTACCATATTATGCATGTTGGTATGTTTAACATACTTTGTCTTCAAATTAAAACAACACTGAAATTTCATCTCACCCCAGAAAGAGTGGCTGTCAGCAAGAAATCAACCAATAGCAAATTCTGGCAAGGCTGTGGGGAAGAAAGGAACCCTTCTCCACTTTTGGAGGGAGTGTAGACTGGTGAAACCACTGTGGAAATCAGTGTGGAGATTCCTCACAAAACTAGGATTAGAGGTCCCATTCAAAGCTGTTGATCCCCTTCTGGGTTTCTTCAAGAAGAAATGAAAACATCACACCACAGCAATCTACGTGCACCCATGTTTATAGCAGTGCAATTTGTAATAGCTAAATCTTAGACAGAACCCAAATGTCCATCAGTCGAGGAATGAATAAAATATATGTGTATTATTATACAATGGAGTACTACTCAGCTATAAAGAAAGATAAACTTGAGGCTTTTATAGGTAAATGGATTCAACTACAGACCATACTCACAAGTGCAATGAATCAGACTCACACGTGTAAACATAGTATTGTCTCCCTAAGGTAAGAAACTGAAAGAGTAAATAAGATTCAAAATATACAAAATATTGTGAAAGGGAAATAAACTGCTCAAAAAGAAAGAATAACTGGGATGGGGGAAAGGAGAAAAGAAGGAAGGAGAAAAAAAATATATATGATAGCTAAGATAATTGTACTAACTTCTATTCATTGAAAGGAACTGTTAGTATTTATATTGTTTGATCAATTTTGCACGACTATATCTGGTAATCTGAACAACTACTTTGAAGATCACAATAGGCAATATAATAATCATTGTTACTTTCCTGTCATCTTGTTTTGAAATTCTGTATTATTTTTATTGTTTTTTTCTCCTTTAAAATGAAAATAATAACACTAAAAATTAAAAAGGAGTGCACCTCTTTCTTTCCAGTTGGAACATGAACTCAAAGCATGTCAGAAGAGAGCTACTTGGGCTTTGCTACCAGAATTCTCCTCTGACCATTGTGATGGACATTTTTAACTGGCAGAGATTCCCAGAGAACAGGACATGGCTGTTTATCCTTGTTTCCTTGGTATAAAGAGAATACAGAATGTTAGTCAGATGGAAATGAACTAAGGGATCCTCTTTACACTAACATACGTACCCATCTATATGGCCTGTGCCTGTGGTGCTACCTCGGTGTGGCATAACTGAATCTTCCTACCAGTGAGTCACATCTATCACTGTCTTAGACTTCAACAGGAGAATTCCCCTGGGGTGCCTGTGAGGATTGTCAGCATATTTTTTTCCTAAATGTCCTAAGACTTCAATTATTCAGTTCTTGGATAGGTTTTATTTGAAATAAATGTGTTCATTGCGAACTTGCTAGCTCTCCCTTTTTGTTCTAACAAGGAGCATGTCCAGACCCTCAGGCCTACTTACCAGGAGCTAACAGAAGCAGAGCTGGAAGTGCACGTTAATAATCTACACACAGGTCGTACACATTGAGCAGTGATGGCTTGGGCAGCCCAGCCCATTTTATTGTTCTGAAGAAATAATGGGCTGCAGACACTTTGCCACTAAGAAAATGGAATGATCAGTAGCTTAATTGAGCTGAACATAAACGACCCTATTTAAATCTCTTAAAATCTGCAGAGGAAACAAATCTCTCCCTCGTTGAATGTTAAATCAAAACAAATTGTTAGAGTATTTCTCTACATTCATGTAGCTTACTCCCCTTATGCTACCAAAACCTCTGTAAAAAATAACTCTTAGAATAATACAAAAAAGCCTCCCTAAGCAAAACATTTAGCATGATGCAAAACTCCAAGTAACTTTTCTTGAAGATAAAATATAACTTTGAGTTCTAAGAAAATTGAGGAGGTCCTGAAATACCCAGTAATTAAAATTGCTCAGAGGGAATTACATAATGCAACTGGATGCAAATTTTATATCTACACTTCATTAATTCGGCATTTCACAAGCACAAATTCCTGCATTGCCTTTTTCTTAAAAAGAAACACACACACACACATTTCAAGCTGCCAAAGACTAATTAGGTAAATCATCACCAGTATTTTAGAATAAATTATCTCTTATTTTCCTGTTAGGTAGCTAAGCAATAATCTCCATGTGTTCCTTTCATTCTCTTTTACAAGCCTCTTTTTTAAAAAAAAATTCACACCTATCACTCTGATTTACCAGAACTTCTCAAAATGCCCACTTTTCTTCCAGGAATAATTAATAATAACTTATGAATAGCTAAATACCAGCTGAAATTCTGTCACGTGTTCTAAACTATCAAGCCTGACATCAAAACTTTTAACTTCTCAAATCGACATCTGGGAGGACTTTAAAGCGTTAGTTCTTACTTCTGCAATTTTTAAAACCTTTTTCCCCTTAATTCCAGGGAATTGGTTGAGAATAAGTATCACAATGTATTTTCCAAGGGGGTCTTTTCTCAGGGAAATTTTGCTAAATTTTGATGGAGTTGAGCAGTTTTTATATATTTTCTCTTTAGTACGTCATCCTTATGCAACTGTACTTTTTCAGGAGTTGGGTGACATTTTTAGAAAATAGCGAACAGAAATTTATCTCTTACAGGTCTGGAAGCTGGGAGTCCAGGGTCAGGAGGCTCACATCTAGTGAGAGACTTCTCTCTGTGGTCCGTGACATAAAACAGAGGAGCCCTCACGTGACAGGGAGAGAGAGAGAGAAGAGCTGCGACAGTTTTCTCAGCCCAAGTTTGAGTCTGAAAACTCTATGGCCTTTCACACCATGTCAGCCTCTCTCCTTGGAGGCTTTCTTGTGCACCACATTTTTCCAGTTCTTGTGATACTGCCTGTTCCCATTCTACGGCCTCTACAGGGAGTGACCAGAGACAAGTTCCTCAGTACATACAAAATGGAAAAGAGCAACAACAGTGAAGATGTATCATTGAAGAGTACCGTGAGTTCCCCAACCTCTACTTAAATAAACTAGTCGGCAACAATGGATTCTTCTTAGCAGAGTTTTTACATTGTTTAATGTCACTTGCATCACTGTGAATTCAAATTTTAGCTTTGCTGCACCTATGGAACACACGCACAACACAGTATTGCTACAGAGAGGACCTCTCTACAGTAATTCTAGGCTAGAGAGGACATGAAGTATATTTTCAATGTATTCATTATGGAGCCTTGCAAAACTGAATCCCATGTTCAAGAAGTTATATGGACTCTTGTGACCTTTTCCCCGGTTCCTCTATTTATAGTGTACAAATTTTGCCAAGCCTGGGCCAAGAACTATGTCAAATATTCAAACAACATTGCAGTGTTGAATTCCTGAACACAGACCATCTCCTGGGCTTTGGTTTCATAACTGTCATGTCCTCATGAATTGAAGGTTTGTGCTTCTATTTTGAACCGATCTGTTAGACTCATTAGCATTCTCGTTCACTTGCCCTACATAGCAGAAGCCAGTTCCTTCTTTAGGTGTGAGAGCAACAGCTGTGGAAAATATTCAAATTATACTGGTGACCTTGTTAACAAGGAATTTGTGGGCACATTTGCCTCTATTGGACTATAATTTATAAGAATACAATTTGGCCACAGTGCTAATAAAAGTGGGTTAACAATTGTTTTTATTGTATGGACTGTTCTGCTGTTTTATTCTATAGTTGTTATTCCAACTATAAGAATAAGAAAAACGCATTTTACCATTCTCATTACAAGCCATATAATGTTTTAATCCAAGCAGTGATTTAAAAGAAACATTAGAGTTCAGGATGCAGTAATAGCAGTAAATGTCTTTTACAAACAAAGCAAACAAGCGTGGAAGAACTGCTTGCATTCTCCCCTCTGTGGTCAGGCATCTCTCACCGCCATATCTTCTCACCACTCTGACTCCAGAAACCAGCTCTCCCATTCATCTTGATCCCTGGGACTATGTTAAAGTTCCTTTGGTTCAGACATAACCGATCTTACCCATTTCTGTCTCAGAAAATATCAGTCCCTTGCGTCTTCTGAGAAGTAGACTGGCTACTGCATGGCCTTGAGGGTTTTCTATAACGTGCTCCATCCTTGGGTGCAGCTGCCTGCCCTGCACATGAGCCCCTGGCTCCGACAAGTTGAGCATTGCTGCTCCGTCAGCACTGAGCCCCCCTGGCCTCGTGGCCTCTGCTGCTGGCACCATCCGCATTCCTCACTCGCCTCTCCTCCTCAGTTACCCCCAAAGGCTCATCAGAAGACCAGTGCCTCCTTCAAGCTTCCCCTGTGCTCACCCAGGTAACCCTGCCTGTGCCACCGAGAAGGTGCACATTTTACATTTCTCCTTTGATCTGAGCGCCTGGAAGTTCCTTTTTATGCCACAAGTTCCAAACTTAATAACCCTTAATGGTGAAGACCCCTTTATCCACCCATTTGCTCCGTAACTTTGTAAACTCAGTACACAATTCATACTTGACTTCTGAAATTTCATTTTTTTATAGACTAACTGGGGAAGGGGAGAACTGTCTCACCTACAGAATGTACACCTGTTCTCTGTTCTGCAGAAGTATATTGCTACAAATGTGCAGGGTGCCGATGACTAGGACCCCAATAGCCTTTCCCCCAGAGCTCCCCAGCAGACAGGTCAGAAGAAGGCACTTGAGGCCAGTGATACCTTAGCGCAACACTCCCGTCTCTAGTGTCAGATGGTCTCCGGCCTCTATCGATCACGCGCCCACCACATTACACAGTAGCTTTTCAGCTCCTCCACACTTCCGTAGGGAGCACACTGTCCTGTCGCCTTTAAGTGTCCTCTTCCCCTAGCAGAGCACCTTGTGCATAGCGAGGCCCTTTGTTCTTTTGCTTAGACTGAGAGCAGTATTTTGGTTGGCAGCCCCTGGATTTGCTTGTTTCATGATTCACACGCGCGCTGTCCCCGGCCTTGCTTTGGCTGCGTTTCTCACCGTGGTGCAGCAAGCCCACCCGCCCCACCTCCTGTGAGGCCGCTTCCCACAGCTCCAGGGACAGCTTCCTCTGGGGCCCTGTGAGGATGCTCACGCAGGCTGCTGGCGCTTGGTGCCTGGCAGTACTCTTTTTTTCTCCTCAACCCCCAGGTGAAACAAAGAGCTGCAGGTATTTGTGCCTAAATGACAGGGGCGGCTCCCACATGTGGCTTTGAGGCCTCAGGTTAGAAACCCACTTTCCTCTGAACTTCCTTGTTTTCCTTTTAGACCACCCATTTCTGAATCTTTTCCCCCAGTGGCCTCAGAAGATGTAGGTGTAAGGAACAGCAATGTAATTTTAGGTATCTGTTTTAAATATGTGCAGATACTCAGGGAAATTCATTCTCCTGCTTTGATGCTTTTTCAAGTCATTGCAAATTAGCTCTTCCTTCAGATGTACAATATGCTGAGCAAACGTTTTAACAAGGACAGAAGAACACAGCAGAGTCTAAGAAAAAAAAGAAAAACCCCAAAGCCATGAAGGGAGTAAAGCAGCCTGTGGGTCTGGCTTTGCTTTGGTTTTTTGGCTAGACTCCTTCTTCTGGTGAAGCGCTGGGGCAGCCTCTCCCACACAGGTGCCAAGGCCTGTGTGGATCACAGCACTTTTCGCAGAGAAAGGAAGGAGGTGTCCTTTTTTGGGATTCACCACTTCCAGACTCCGTGGTGACCTCTGACAACTCTTGCACCTGTTCTGCAGCTTCGTTTCAGTTTCACTTCCAGAAATTCCAGGCTGTCCTGTATACACCTACCACGTGGGGTTAGTGACAGGTTTTCTTTATGCCAGCACATGCTGCTTGAAAATCAGCATGAGAGTGACCGCTGCCTTCCCCACTCTTCTAGCTAACAGAACACGACCACGGGCATACGTGTCTACCCGTGTGGGCGGGCGTGCACGTTTGTCCTGCCCACGGGAGCCTGCATGTGCATTCTGTACCAATAAATAAGATGTGGCCAGAGTCTACGATATTTTATAAAGGAGCAGAAAAGGCATGAATGCTGGAAATTAGTTAAAAGGAAATGAATGTTTCTAAACTTAAAGGCATTTTAAAAGTATGGTAGCCATGTTTAGCTATCAGTAATCTCAACCCCCACATTTCACTCTAAGCAGGATTTCTCAAATTGTATCTTGCTGTTATTTATATGTTAATATAAATTAAGAAAACCTTTAAAACTAAGTTTAATGACAAAAATGCCTGTGAAGTATTGGGTTAAACACAATATGTGTTTTTTCAGTAAGACTTAGCAGTAGTTTTAATTTGCGAAAGTATGCTGTGACACTTTAAAGGGAAGGAGAATGATATTATGGACCTTAGCCCGTGACTGTTTGACTGTGGAAGACTTTCCTAGTCTTAAGAATCAACAACAAAACACCCTTCAGACTCCTTACCTCCTAAAACTATGGGAAATGCAAGCTTAGAAAATCCAAAATTAAAAGAAATTGAAAGAACTTAAACTGAAAACTTTCCTCAGTGAAAAAGCCTTAAACCACCTTGTTCTCCATGCAGTAGCTCATTTCTAATATCAATTTATGCCCAAGACTTTGAAGTACTTACTCTGATATCAGTAAGTCAAAACTTTACATAATGTAAAGTTCTCCTGAAGTATGTTGTCATTTCACAAGGCAAATCTAAATTATCACTCCTTGTTAGTACAAGTTCATTGTAACCTAATGGGCCAATCAGCTCCATGACTCTTGCAATTTTTAATTTTATAGAGGATTAAAAGTGAGATATATAAATTTGCAATAAAATCAACATAATGTATGGTTGTATTGCTGATAAGAGTTGTTAAATGGTGGTCATAAATCAAGGATATTCTCTTCCCAGTGCAGTTCTTACAGCTCAATGGGAGCTGTATGTAGTGTTCTGGCAGAACTGAGAGGAACCATTATCATTCAAGGCTACCCTTACCTGAGCTTAATAACACCTTGTAGCAAAATCAGCTTACATTTTAAATTCCTGTTGCCATAACAACTTGATATAGCTGTTCATGTGACTTAATGAGACTCCGTGAGAAAAACCATTTTAGAGAGAAGGCAGAATAAATGGGGATAAACTGTCTTTAAATACTTTTGTTTAAATGTTAGTTGATAGCTGAAGGAAATGCTCACTGTGTAAGAAGAGGCATAAGTCTTTGGTATCTACCTTTATTTTCTTTGCTCATTAATCTCAATCTCTCTCTCTGTCTCCCTGTCTCTTTCTGTCTCTGTCTCTCTGTCTCTCTCTCTCTCTTTTTCTCTTTCTCTCTCTGTCTCTCTCTCTCACACACACATACCTCCCTTTCTCTGTTCCCAAGATTGCCTTAAGTAGCTATAGATTATAACTGTTGTTAAAACAGGCAGAAATAAAATGTTCTTTTTATACAAAAATAATGATTATTTTATGGCAAGTATTTTTTATCTTCTATGAAGTTTACTATAGTGACCAAAATACATAAATTGGAATAGAACATATATCTACAGTGAATTTTACATGCAGTACTCTTGTATTTATAAATTTTTGAAACTGTGTATATTGTTTTGAAAACCTGTAAATACTGATCAATTAAGCCAGAGGTTGGGTTGGCGCTATGCTGGGTCACCTTCCAAACTTCAGTTCTCTTTCAACTGTCCATTCTATTGTCCAACCAGCGGGCTTTTAAACATTTAGAGTTTTTAAAAAAGTGATCTAGCATCTCAGATCATTAAGAGCGCTCTGAATCCACCACTGTGCCTAAAATTCACTTGTTCATTTAGTTTTTCATGAGTAGAAAAAAATGCATATTAATTGTGGAAATTTTAGAATGTGGGGGTCAGAAACAAGGAACATAAAGCAAGCAAACATTTCATCTGGTCTCACTGTCTGGAGAAAATCACATTCTAAACACAGGGCAGGTTGTTCTGGAACATAATCTGTACCCTTATCACAACAATTCAGTATTCTCCCATAATGTGTGTGGTGGTTCAGACTTTCCTTGAACTTCACAGTATGCATAATATTTTCCACAAGAAAATGTTTTTGACGAATGTAAATGCATGTAGACGCTCATATATATGCACACAAGAGAAAGACAGGGATAGAGAGAACAGGAAAGTAAAGTGGAAGGAGAGAGCACAGCAAGGAAAAGGAGAATTTTGTGTTATTTTGTAATGAATATTTTAGTCAATTGTCTTTATTAAATATTTACATGATATCCATTTATACATAACTGTGCAAAAGATGTCAATACCTATAGATTTTCCATAAATCTCAATTCTATAGGTAATTCCAAGGGATAGAATTCCTGAGTTAATGCATTTGACTGTGACTGAGACCTTTAATGCACATTGCCAAAATTCCTATGCAAAGACTGCGCCAGTTGACACTAACCAGTCAGAGAGCATAGGGCTCTTTCCTTCCTGCTTTTACACCCATACTTAATTGTAAGTATCAACTATAGTAATAGTCAATATTATATTATAATATTATAATAGTTAATATTATATTAACTATTTAGTAATTGGGAAAAAAGAAAGATTCTTTTGACACTGCATTGAATAGAGCTGTCCCCAGCCCACCCTGACATAAAGCTCAAAATATCTTATTTGATTCCTTCTACCCCCAACCCCAACCTTTCACAGGTCTCTCAGTTCTATTACAGTTGCTTGCCTGAATACACAGAGCACAGAGAGGAACATGCACATGTGATGGTGCAGCTCTCAGCCAATTGTGGAAGAGGTGGAGAGGAAATTTACATTCAGTAGTGTAAACAAATGGGATTAGAATATTTTAATTCCCTGCTCTTAAAAGACTTTAGCTCTTCTTCCATTTTTCATGACCAGCATCCCCATTCAAAACTCCCCTTCTCGCTCTTTTTAAGGGCTCTTTAATCTCCTCCCATATTTTTGTATGAACATATGCCTATTTCATGCCCCAAACTCACTCCAGGTTGCTTCTATATGCACTGAAAGATGCTCTAGTGTATCTGACTCCATCAAGAGCTGGCCACTCACCATCAGAACAGGGGACAGAGAGTGGACATTTCCTCTTGCCCTTAAAGTTGACTTTTCTAGGAAGTTCTTAATAATTTTTTTTTTTTTAATCAGAGATCCATAGCACACCAACAATGTTGGCTGGGGGTAAAAACAGATCAGTTCCTTAGGTCTATGCCAGAAAAGCACAGAATCAAAAGCTCAATTTGGCAGAGTTAATTAGCAGGATAGTCTTTACACTGAAGGTATGACTTGGGCAGTGAAGTTGTCATGGAGATGTTCTTATTTTGAGATAAAACCTAACTCCTAATAATGTTTAGCCACTGGTTCTCCTTCTGCTCAATTTTTTTTTATATAAATGAAATTATAAAGTGGTTAGAGGTAAAAATCTGTAAATTTACTGGACGGACAAAAGACTTTTCCATGCATCTTGGGACATCAATTAAGCTGATTAAACTGATGTGTTCCTCAGAATACCAGTTGTGCAGGATGTTAGCAAATGCGACAAGAAACATATAAATGCAGCCTGCATGCTCCACCGAGTCTGGTAAATTCTGCATTGAATGATGTGGGACTGGTTTGCATAACATACCTTCCCCACCCAGCACACTGTATCATGTGGACTAAGAAAATATTCTTAGGATCTGAGACTTGTTTGGTCACATAGTCCCTTCAAGGAGACTCTCTTGGGAGGCACAGTTTTCTCTTTCACAGAAAGGACTTGGGGAAAATTATGAATACAATGAGAGGAAGGTATTCTGAAGACAGTTTCATGTCCAGTAGCACACTCAGCATTCAGTAGCTCAGGTGGCCAGAGTGTTTGCATTTCACAATCTTTCATCCAGAGCTTAAGGGTCCATACATTATTTGGGGGAATCCTATGCATATATATCTGCATATTCACAGATTCCAAACCCACAGTCTTTCTCAAGGACAGTGACCATGGCTCACTTCATTCCTCTGGAATTCCCAAGGTCAATTCACATTGAAAAAATAGTGACAGAACTATGTTGTAGAACACTTCTTACAAAGCTCAGCATAATTACATTCGGTTCTTTATACTCACAGTTGTTATCCTTCAGGCTGCATAATTTGTCCTATAGCATGAATTGGTCAATTCAATAATGATCCATGTTAGGGCAGTAATCTATTCTAATTATTTCGATCATGATTTATTATGTCCTATTAATAACCACTCACTCAGGAGGTTAAAATGTTCCACATATATTTTATATTAAATATATTATGTGGTTTTCCTATATATAACTTTAAAATTATCTAGTTTGCATGGAAATTAGTTCTTACACAGCTCGGCCTATTCCTGAGGCTCATTTTGTTTTAAAACAGCCCATGTAACTCTTTATATGTAAATGGAATGAAACAGATTTTTTCTTATAACATTTTATTTTCATAACATTTTATTTTGTTTTTCTCCACCTACCATATTAGAAGTTAAACCAAATATTTACCCTCATGTTCCATCTACGTAACAAGAAATTTAAACAATATCATGATTTAGGCTAAAAGTATGAACAAATCTTGATTATAAAGCAACAGGCATTTCTCTGACCCTTGAATTTAATGTTTGACACTTTTACACACTGTGCTTGAGGGTCACCTGGGATTTTTCAGATTCTCTGTAGAGCCATCCCCCTCCCTGGCTGATGAAAATTCTGGACTGAGAACTTCACTGATAAGTAACACAAAGCCCACGACTCCACAGCACCGTGGACAGAGGAAAAAGAATTCCCTATGATAAGAACAGTGGATTGCAACGGAGTTCAGCTTTTTGCACCATGCTCTATACTTCTGAAATATTTCAAAGATATTTTACAGAGGAAGAAAAGAAGGGACCCCCCCCACTTCTTAACTTTTTAAGATTAGTCTTGAGGTATTGGTTGAAGTGAAATTTCCTATAGTGCACATAGCTACTGAGTCGTTGAAAACAGAGCCAGGCATCATCCTGCTAAACTGCTCCTGGCCTGCATCTACCCTAAATAGGAGGACATGGGAATGCTTTGGAGGAGCCTGTTCTTGGGGGAAACACATGGGACTTTCCAGTTTGAAGGAGACTGAAGGAACATGGTCCTTGCTCAGAGGGGGTGACACTAGACAGAGAAGCAAGAACAGGTCAGAACAGGACCTTACTCTTTGTGCTGCTTGTAGAAAATACAGACTTTTTACAGAATAAAATCTCTGCAGTGAGAAAACACACAGTTGGAAGCACAAGGTGGTCCAAGGCAGGTTAGGTCTCAAAAAGCTCAAGAGAGACTCATAGGTGTTCATAGAGCCTGAGTCTGTGATGTCTTCTTTCTTAGACAACATAGACAAAGGTGAGCAAAAGGAAAATGACTACAGCAAGACAGGGCCAGGGTAGGATCAGAAAGTCAGATCATAACCACTCTATGTCATCTGTTGATTTAAACTTAGGAGAAGCGCCCCCTGAATGAGCACCTAGTAGGCTCAAGGCCCAGGGCAAGGGAAATGAAGTGCTTGTTCCCAACTCCAAGTCCTCCTGGGAGAAGGATGCCTCAGCTACAGATGGGGGAAATTCTTCTCCTTTCTGTGCTACTTCCCAAGTCTTGGAGATCTTGAAGGGACTGCTACCCTCAGAGCTCGTGCTATTTTATAGGTCACCATTATTGTCTGAGAGAGTCAGCCTTGAGAAAGAAATGTGTTTGAATTACTGAGAGTTTGGAGGCTGAAGCGAGACTTGGATTGAGGAGGCATGGAGATCGATGGGGAAGAAATTTGGTTTTAATGTGATTGTAGCTGGACGTTTAATGATCACTGGCCTCAGGGAAAAAGGACCTTGGCTTTTAACTTTAAGGAGTCAAGATCAATAGCATGTGAATAAAACATGGCTAAATATTTGGTTATTTTATTTAAAGCCAATCTTCTTTCAGCAGGGGTGCTAAGAAAAACTCCTTTCCCTGGAGAAACAGGAAAGAAGAGGAGAGCAGGAGAAGGGAGGTAATGAAAGAGGGAAGTTCAAGTTAGATTTTAATGTATGTTCATGAGATAGAGCTTTTATCCAGCCTCCCATGTCCCTGTGTTGGCCTGTTTAGGGAGGGGGTTATGGAAGGCAACATGAATGAAAGATTCAAAACCATGCAGTTGCCCTCAGAAAAGTCAAGGGAGGATTCAGCTTTCCATGAGGTCCAGGAGGGATAGACAGATATTTTTAAAGGAAAGACTATGTAATGATGAGAACGACAACACTCTCTGTTATCCAATGGCTAGCACACCTGACAAGCCTGAGCCCTCACCTTTCTGTCACCCGCCTCCGCCTCTGCTGGAACACAGGAATGTGGAGAAGCATAGTTTAGGGGTAGAAGGAAGGTGAAGCCATGCAATGGATAGCACACAGGCGTCTTACAGCCTTTGTTCTTCCCTCTTTCTCAGAAGCACCTGATATTTGGACACGAATCCAGCTAGGATTACATGAGATCATCCTGAATTGATTAATTTTCTATCATGATGATAGAACTAAAGAACTAAGTTGAGAATAGCAGGTTTGTGTGTGACAATTGATACACTGAAATGCTTTCTAAGGAGTAGATAATTCACAGCATGTGGATCTCAAATATTTACTGGCATATCCCATGATTTGAGCACATCTTCAATGACTACAATCACCTTGTTTAAAAACCAGTTAAGAATCATTTTCTTTCGGGTCATGTGGTTGTTTGAGTGCTGTGGATTAGAAGAAATAGGAATAGAAAAAGGAAAAGAACATTTGAAGCAAAGTGATAGAAATGTTTGAGAGGATTTTCAGAGGATCACTGTATGGCAATTGCCTAGAAGTTTTCAAAATCACTGGTAGGAAGGGAAACTTGCTTTCTAAGGGTCCCTAAAGATTGGGTTCGTCCTAAAGGTGAAGAGAAGTGGGCATCAATTTGTCATCAAAGGCCATGACTTTTGCTTCTCATCTTTTACATTCCTTTTTCAGGAGCCCACGACATGGCTTCGCCTTCCTCCCACCCCTAAACTACCCTTCTCCACGTCCTGTGCTCCAGCCAAGGCGGACGTGGATGACAGAAAGGGGAGGGCTCAGGTTTGTCCGGTGTCATTATCAGGATGTGCTGAGTCTAGCTCTACAGCATTCCTTTTTCTCTTTCATAGCCGCTGTTTAATGGTTTGATTTCTTCCTGAAAACAGATCTGTGGAAATATAAAAACATTCTTACATAATAATGTACATTATCAACAGAAAATCTGACTCATTCAATTATGGTAATGAGAAGTAAAATAAACAAGTTCTGGTTTATTAACTAGATTTAAATGCTTACTTTTTTCTACCTGTGACAGGAATCCTACACAGTGAATTGGTACTTTACATTCAAAGGAGGCTGGGCTATATTCAGAGTCATTAACATGGTGCAGAAGCTTAGGAACAAATGTATTATGTATTGTGAACTATGCCTTTTAATAATTAAACAAACCACATTTTCAAGTTTGGGAAATGTCCAATCCTCTTTTCTATGCAGGTTAAAATAATTATTAAGCATCATAATTCCTAGCAGTTCAGTTTACCAATGGAAAATTTGGACTGTTTCCATTTTCTTGAGATATTTTGTATGATACTCTTAACACAGAATGTAATAAAAGCGCAGAGAAAGTGATGCTTCCATTCTCCGGGAGATTTCATGGTGACACTATTTGTTGATGTTTCATTTTTTGTTTTCCCAAACTTGCTGTGTTAAAAAACAACAACAACAACGAAAACTATAAAACAGTTCAAGTCTCTCACCATCTTGATTTAGTCATCACTGGTCAGCTCTGAGGAAAATACAGTGGCAGCCTTCTGATTCATTCTCAGTTTATGAAAAGTGACAAAGAAATGCTTTTGTATTGTCTGTCCAAGATGCACTGGTAAGGAACCATCACCCGCTGAATATCCATCCTTTCACTTCTCTGTGAACACAGACCTCAGACTCCAAGGAAGATGATCAGGTGTAAGAATATGATAATTCTCTCACCTGGTGTCTTTGTGATCCACATGTATGATAGTATTTTTCAAAGCATTCTTAATTTGTCCCAAATGGTGGTCAGCTGGCTCATCTGAAACGGAGCATCCCTCCCTTCTGCTAATTTCCTCAGGAAGAGGAGTTTCAACGTGCCAACGCCTAACGCTTGTCATCCATCCACTCAGCAGAGCTTTCAGGGTAAGACACCTTCATTAAGAAAACCATCACATCGCTGTCCGTATCTTTGCAAGTATGGGTAACCTGTAATAGTTTTTTAAAATATCCCTTAGATATAAAAGATGGATAAGTGTAACCAAGTGGAAAATCATTTTTTACTATACTTTTTCAACAATCCTTAGTATAATACTATCAAAACAGAAAGAAGGAATTGTGATACAGTGTGTTGTCATGGTAACAAAAAATACTAAGCTCAGTGGAAAAGGAAAGGCTTGGAAAACTCAAAGATTTTGAGTATAGCTTTAAGATGACTTGAAAATGACATATATATAAAGATATATAAATTATATATATATATATATTTTATATCTTTTATTAGAATTTTTTGGTTTTTTTAGTAAGAGACTTAAGTGAAATGAAAATTAAATTTATGAACTTAATTAAAAACAGATATCCTTTATTCTAAAACTGTGACTTCTGTAGCTTTTTAATTTTGAGTGGCTCACTCAGTAACCTAGTTTTCTGGAAATTTATTGTGCTTTTATCTTCAGCCTCTAGCTCACCCAAATTATTACTGTCATTCCACTCATGCTGGCAAGCAACTGCCCTGACTCTGCATCTTCTATTTTATTCTCCCTGTTATCAATCTTCTCTTGGCTTCTCATGCCTTTCTTCATCTCAGCCATATGAAATTACACAAACCTTTACTCTTAAAAAGCTGTGCTCAAGTCAGGCCAGCAATGACACTTCCCCAAAAGCTGTTACTTAGGTTGCTGACCTTAATCAAGTCATTTATTTTGTTGTACTGCATCTATTCTTTACCTCAGGGTCCGTGCACATTTCTCTAAATGTAACACAAATGGCCAAGTGAACTCGTCTCCCAGTGCCATCCTGAGGCCAAGACCAATAAAGCACAAAGATGAAAGGATGCTTCAACAAAAGGAATTTACATACTCAGCTCCTTTTGTGCATTTGCTGGATTTTAAGGAGACAACTGGCCTAAGAAGAATTGACATAAATTTTTACAAAGCATGTTATTCCATACAGAACTCAGAAAGTAAAACTATGCCCAAGTGAGTCAAATTGACTGTAATGTTAAAACCTGTAGAATCAGATTTGGAAAGGATTCTAACAATCATTGGTCCTAAACCAATTTCAAGTTATTAACATTAGAAGGTGCTTTAAAAATATTTTAACAAATGAGGTTGATATGTTTGTCTTAAGGCAGAAAGATTTATTAGATCTATTTTAATTGAGTCAAGATGTGTACATAAAGAATGTACAGATATTAAATGTATATATGTGCCTATAGCCAGTGTTCCATTCAAGAGGAAGAATGTTCCTATCTCACCACAAACTCCGTGGGTCTTTCCAGTAAATTCTCAACTCTTATTGGCAATAACTGTATTGATTGATTTTAATCAGAATAGTTCTGTCTGTTCATGAAATTCATATAAATGAGATCATACAGATTATTGCTTAGCTTTTTAGATCAACATCTTTATAACTCAACCACAATGCTAGATTATCAGCAATTTGCTCTTTTTTATTTTTGGTTTGTGTGATTAGAGTTTACCCATTCTCTCTATTGATAGAAATCTCTATCATTCTTTCTTTGAGAACGTGATACATAAAAATGCTACTACCTTTTCTGCAATACTGAGGGTTTAACCAAAAACCCTTGCACTGAGCTGCCCACCACTGTTTTTATTTTCAATTTGGAAATGTGGTCACACTAAATTACCCCATCTGTGCTCAAACTCAATATCCTCCTGCCTCAACCTCCAGAGTGCTAGAACAATTGTAAGCACATGCCACCATTCTTGTAATATGACACCAAAACATCATAGTTTGTGTCCATATGTTTTTCTCACTGGTAATGCCTAGAAATGACCTTCCAGACCTACAGGGTAGGTATATGTTTAACAGTGTTCCCACACTATGATCATCAGTCTTTACTTTATTGAGGTTATAACTCATTTTACTTTTATGCTGCATTCTTCTGGTGACTAAATACTGAAAACACCTTTTCTTGCATTTTGTTATTTGTTTTCCTGTTTACCATTCATATTTTCTGTGCCTGCTCCAAAGTATTTACAAGATGAGAGAACAAAAGGGTTCCCTTAAGTTTGCAGTTCTCTCTCCATGAATGTGTTGATTCAACTCTTCATCTTTTGTTTGTTGGAAGTTTTCTTTCTATATTGAAGTTTTGAGGTAGCTTTGTGAAGTACTATTAGTGAATTTCTACTACATCACAATAATCCATTTTTTAGCCAATAAAACAGCATATTAGTTACTATAGATTCAAAAGTTTTGCAGTTAGGTTGAGTCATGAAAACTTATTCTTCAAGCAAATTCTTGAATTTAAAAGACCAACAAACACTTTGATATAAAGAAATAATATATAATAGATGTGCATAGCAATTTATACATTAACATAAATGCAGCACCAAGAAAGAAACTGTAAGTGATGAAGATCATTGAGGAAACATATTGTAGGGTGGAGGAATAGTTTTACATTTTTAGTTTTATGCCTTGTTGGAAATATGTTTGATTCCTTCAAATTAATTCATGAATTACTTTCATTTTTGAACAGTGTTCCTAGCGATGTTATGAATCTTTTTCTTTAGTACTAAACCATGTTTTAAAAATTTTAAAGTGGTTTTTATTCCAAAGAAATTTCCAGTTTCCCACTGAAGATGAGTTAATAGGGGATAAAAGCTTTGATTTGTGCATACTCCTCTGGGTCAATACTTACAGATTTATCCTTCCAACAAGAAGATATCATTATCTCAGAGGATGTTAACATGGTCAAGGTCATTGAGCCATAGGTGATATAGTTGTGATACGACTCTGACATCCACACTCACTCTGTTTTAATTAAAGAGAGATTTATCTCGTATAGGCTCATAAATACTGAGAAAGAGAATGTTACTGCCACTTGTCCACAGTCTTTGTGTTTGAAGTTGACTAAGGACAAGTGGTAAGGACTATTGGTGGTCCTCCAAGGGAGGTCTTCTCCACATTACTGAGCAGAGCAGATGTGAAGTTAGTTTTGCTGGCCAATGGGAATGTGAGCAACCTATCTTCTGATCAGAGCCCTGATCAAAGCTTCAGTATCCACAGCAGCAAGATCAGGTGACTTTATACACAAATCTGCTCAAATTTTTTAAAGATCAGTCAGTCGGCCCCCTTCCCTCAAGAAAAGAACATCTTGACAGAACACCAAGGGAATACTACACATATCTACTGCTGAATGGATCGATTATTCAAAAACCCATATAGCAAGCCTTTCTCTCTTATCTCAGAAATTCACACCATCTTTTATTCACAAAACAGAGGAGTTATATGAGGATCTCTTTGTCCTTCTGTGACCAGCTGTAACAACCCACAGCGAAGGCGCTCACCTCCTGATAAAAAAAGATGCCATGTTCTTTATCTTAGGAGACGTCATTCCTCATAGTGGTGGACAAGACCTCAAGTTCTCACTGACTCAAGTGTGTGATCTCTACCATGATCTTCTTCTCCTGAACAGAGTTCTTCCTCTACCTAGAGCCATTCATGTATTTTACACATTTACTATGCGGTAAAGCCCAAAACCTAACTATCACACTTGTCTGCTTCTACCCATTTGAAAGAGTTTACTGCTCATCTCTTCCTTGACTGAGCTCTATCTCTGCCTTGGTTACTTTTCTGTCTTCGCTGGGACAAAATGCCTGACCCCCAAAGTTAAGGAAGGGGAGGTTTATTTAGCTCACAGTTTGAGAAGCTTTTAGTCCATACTCAGCTAGCTGCAGGGCAGAGTGGCACATGGCAGAGGGCAACAGTCCATGGCAGCAGAAAAGAGCAAAGCCAGCAAGAGCAAAAAGTGAGGCACGACAGCAAGCAAGCTTCTTTCCCTCTCCCTTCTATTGTACGCAGGCTACCCACCCTGCTACACCCAGTGCAAGGTGGGTGTGGCGCTCACCCCCATAATTCCAGCACTCAGACCCATTATCACATTGGACGGTGAATCAGTCATAAACTCTAGAAGCCCGCCCCATGACTGCATGAGGTTTTGGGGGGCCAACCAGACACAAACCACCACCATCTCCATTTTGTCCACACTTCCCTTCCTAGCCTCACTGCAGTGGCCCCACGGGCTGCTGATTCAGGCATGTATCAGCTCATCCTTCTCTCCAGAACACGAGATGCCAGACATAGCAAGGTAACACTGACATGCTTGCTTGGCTTCAGAAGTCTGATGGTGATCCTCACCTAGATTGAAAACCTTGTAAGAACAAGAATTGAGTGTTGTAGTTTGTTATAGTCTAATAGCCTATTTTTATACCCCATATTAGGGCTGGGGATATAGCTCAGTGGAATAAGCGCTTGCCTAGCAAGCGCAGGGTCCTGAGTTCAATCCCCAGTACCGAAAAAAAATATATATATACCCCATATTACTTCCCTTTATAAGTGAAGGTCTAAAGTATCTTGATAAAAATAAATATGAATGTTCCTTTAAAATAGTAACTTTCCCCTAAGCATGTGGTATTCTTGAATATCATATAACAATTTAGAGAGAATGACTTCAGATGTCGAAAGCCAGAAATCTTTTCCTGTTGTCTCTTAATTGAACAATATCTACCCTGAAAGTAAAGTGGTTGGAAGGAACAGATTCAGCCTTATTTATCCAGGATCCCGTAAAGGGGGCTATTATCTGATTAGCCCCCCAAGCCAGAAGCCAAATCTTAATTTCCGTTGTTCCTTGGGTTTTTATTTTAGTTATATTTCTGTCTTTAAAAATACACTTTAGTATTAATTCCTACCTACTTTTACCATGACTTCATGGTTTTCTGAAATAAAAAGAAAGTATCATTTGGGACTTAGTAATCCCATGTTACAGACCATAAAATATTTGCAATACGTGTGTGTTCACATACACCGACCAGCAAAATGCCGCACGTGCAAGCCTAGTGATGGCTGAGTGCGCTTCTCCCCACGGCACTGGTGAGCACCACGCCCAGACGTGACCACCGCAGATGCTCGTGTTTAATCCCATTGGTTCCTCCTCTTTCATCGCCTTGTTTTCTTTTCTCCTCTGGTCCTTTTCTACGCGTTTTCACAGGATTACTCCTCTTTATTTCACGGTCTTGGTGGTAATTGCAGAGACTTCTCTACTACAGTTTGGATGTTTTTGTCCACTCTGAAATTTCTGTTGAAGCTTAATTTTGAGTGCAGTGGTATCAGGAACTGTGACCTTTGCAACGTGAATGGGATTAGTGTCCTTATAAAAGGGCTTGAATGAGGGAGTTTTTCCCCTCTTCCCCGGCTGCTTTCTTCCCTCGGAGGCTGGGACATTTCTGCACCCTGAAGATGTAGCCCTTACCAATTCTACTGCCTTATTCTTGGATTTTGAGGGCCTCACAATCATGCAAAAAACATTTCCATTCTCTCCAAATTACCCAGTCTCAAGGACACAAGACTGTTATTACCAACACAAAGACATGTTCATTACTCTTCTGTCTGTATGTGTTAGGCTAGCTCATAAAAAAGGCAGGCTGGAGTTTGGGGATATGCCCGAAGATGCATTTTATTCCCCCCATACAATGGTTTATTTTAAAAGGTGAATTATTTGTTAACATTTTAAAAATACTCATACATAAAGAGAAAATGTTTCTTTAAAAAGCCAGATATCAAGACTAATGTTTCCTCAGATCAGTAATTGACAGGATTGTCATAGCATCTCTGCTGTTTCTGGAAGCATAGAGTCCAGGGATCATTGTGGTCCCACCAGGACCAAGCTGTGATTAATTTTGATTATTTTTATTCCTGACCCTTGCTAGGCACTTCGATTCCTGAATTCCAGACTGTGCAGTTTTCCACGCCGACTTCTATGACTCTGTCACCCCACCTGGCTGCCTAGGGTCAAGCACATAACGAATCCCTGAAGCAAAGTATACATGTTCTTCCTTCATGTTCTCGTTCTATTCCTAATTGTCCTGCAAAGTACTAAACCTAGAAAGGTTCATCTCTTCACTCAGTGTGCTTCAGACTGCCTCCTCTCACAATCATTAGTTGACTAGAACAAGAGGTTTTGCTTTGCGATAAAAGAGAACATCTTCCAGGTGGAGTGCTACTGGAAAAGTCTTCCCTGTGGAGCAGGAGTTATTCCTGTGTTACACTAGTATATGTCCCCTGAGGGTTGCAGCCGCCTGGGGTTTTAGTGCTTAACTGCTTTATTCTCTGTGTGTCTCTGGGAGTGAGGATCAAGTGGGGCATTTATGCCAAATGAAATTATCCTGTAGTCACTGCCTCTTTCTCACTTAGTAAATTTAACCCCACGGGAGGGAAAGAAATGTAATATGTTTTCATTCAGGCTGCATTGCTAGTCCTGATGACTTCCTACTATTCATTTCTCTACTACGTTAGCCTAAATTACACAATAACGGTAAAATCACCTCCTCCTATGGAAAATAACATTTAAAATTTTCCTTTCTGTGAAGAAAGGCTTGAATTTATTTTGAATTCATCTGACACATGAAATTTTGAACCTATTAAAAATGAATCTTCCTCACTTGTTTTAGCATGGGCATGTATGTTAGTGTCTTCATCTGGGGCAGAACTCAAGAGTTTACATCTCTATCTTTATAATGATACAATTTTACCATAGAAAAATGGTAAGCATTTGGCTTCCAAATATGCCCACTTAATTATGTATGGCCTGAAAGCCATTTTTTATGAGGTTGAGCTCTGATGGCTGATTAAAGTTGATAGCTGGCATCCTTTAGGATTTTCTTAAGCATTGGCTGATGTCAGAGCAGGATGCTTAAATTGCCTAATAGGAAAGAATTATAGGCTATTGCCATACAATCAGCAAACATGCATATGTATATTTAACCTTCAGACAGCCAAAGCTCCATGAGAAAAACACTACCAGCCCTGGTAATAAACCCTACTATGATGCTGTCAATCTGCCTTTTCATTAATAACTCAGGAAAGACCATGTTTTTCCATAAACATTCCAGATGGGTTTCACAGAATAATATCAGGTTGAATCAACAGAAATGTTATAAGGAAACTAAATAGCACACACTAATTCCCCTTCTCACATCAAAAACACAGCCCAGTTATGGGATTGGCAGTTTTCCTGTACTTGTCCTAGTGAATCCCTGCACCATCAGGGTATCTCCCAGCCAAGAGCACAAATATGGCTAAACAAACACACAAATAAACAATTGTTCAGCACTAAGTGAATTCTCATCCCATTCATTACTCCGTAGTTCGTAATCACACAATAAATTTCAGTGAGTCACACTATAAGAACAAAGGATTTCTTCTTTCGCAGGACATTATGGGATTTTACACAAAGCAACAAGCTAGTAGGGAATCTCCTGATTTACCTCTACCCCTTGTCAGTAGCTTATAGGATTTTTAGAAATTTGCACTGAGTGAGTTTACTCAGCAGTTATACTTGAAACTGGTCATAGATGAGAATTTCCCAGCTGACAAATGTCTCTAGTATTAATCTAATTTTTTTGATTCTCTCTCTCCCTCCCTCCCCTTTCTTGCCACCTTCCTCCCTTTCTTTCCTTGTCTCCAGAAAAATCCTTTCTTCACGTGAAAACTTACTTGGAACTCCACTTTTTAAAACAGATAAAAGCAAGGTGATTTTAAAGGAAACGTGGGATACAGAGAGGTCCTTTTCTCTTCATTCAATGCCTGCCTTTACTTGCTGGTATTCCAATTGATCTCTCTGAAAACTTTGCAAGAGGATTTTATGAATGACTGCACAGGTCAATTGTGTTTTACAGATATAATAAGATGGTTTCCAGAAAGGAAAAGACTATCCAGAGAGTATTTTTTTTCCAAGTGAAACTAGGTTATGCTGCAAGTTCATCTCAAATCTAAGAGTCAGTGCTTATTTCTTGCTCAGAGAACATCCACTGTAGGCATGGACTGCTGCACAGAATATGAATCTCTGAGATGTGAATTCCTGGTAGAACTGCTTCTCATGGTTTCTGCCCTCAACTCTAACCTCGTGGTCAGTCCTGGAGGAAAGAGGAGATAGGGACTGTGGCACGGACATGTTTAATTTGCCCTGGCAGACCCCATTCCCCTGTCCCAGCCATCTCTCTTCACACGTGGGCCAAGATAGACTTTGAGTCCCTCAGAAGAAAAGAGTTGGTAGAGTTGCAGGGTTGTTTCTCATTGCAAGAAATTCCAAGGCTGAGCTTGTGCTGGGGGAGATACAAGTATCTTGCCCCATCCTGTGATGTGTGAATCTAGATGTCTATTTGGTATATTCTAGAGACAAATATCTGTGCTCTGTTGGATCCTCCATCATGATGAATTTGCACAACTTTGCGCTGCCCTCATCAATGTAATCTGGAGTGACAGCTTGGTGCAGAAGAGGCAGGACAATCCTGGCACATGATGAATGTCTTCAGCGAGCTAACATAAAACATAAACTTGCTAAAGAAACTGCTTAACTTGGGATGAGGGTTAAAACATCACTTTCAAGAGCAAATCAGGTTATCAGTTCAGGACTGTAATCAAGAGGACTAAGCCTGGGCATACCATACCTCACGGAAGGTTAAAGTAGAAAGTGAACATAGAAAAACATTCCTCATGTCCAGAGAAAGGACTTTGCTCAGTTTTGATAATTAAAAATTTCTAAACCTTGGGTTAGTGTTGCTTTTAACGTATAGTAAAACAGCCCTGGTCCCTGAAAAACTGACTTTTTATCCAAGGTCTGTCATCAACTAATAATGGAACCCTCCAAGGGCCATTTAACATTTCCCTTTTCTCTTTCCTTGGGATGTGTTTTCCAATCATAAAAAAAAAACACATATGCATTGCTGTCAATTAGAAATAATAATTATAATGTAAGAAAGACAAATTGCTGATAATATTTTGACACATTTCTATTTATTCATGTAACTTTGCATTCATACACACACACACACACACACACACGTAGATTTAACAAAATTGAGACTTATTTGAATAATGTGGTATTGTCATATATTTTACTTAATATAAGAATATGAAAAGGCTATGTCCATGTCTGTAATGGTTGATACATTGTGTCAACTTCAGAAGTTTAGAAGTTTAATGGAGTGACTCAGCAGGAGGTCAGGGTCCTCATCTTGTAAATACCCTCATTCTGGGCAAGAGGAGGGCACAGAGATAATGTGAGTGCTACACCCGCCTCAGGGGGTGGTTGCCTGTTTACAATACAAGGGAGGAAAAGAGGCTTGCTCTCCCCTACTTTGGCTCTTGCTGCTTTTGCTGTCTTCTGCCTACTTGAAGTGTTGGCCCTGTGCCCTGCCGCCCTGCCTTGGAGCCAGCTGGTTACAGACTGAAACTCCACAAACTGTGAGCTAAGTAAACCTTTCCTTCTTTAATTTTGGTTGTCCGGTATTTTGTCTCAGCAAGAGAGAAGGGTAACCAAGATAATGTCCTTAAGTATTCTTTGAATGTACAATGTTATATTTTAATAGTGTTATAGAATCCTCAACAGCTAATATACCCTAAAGTACTGAATCATTTTATTTGCAATAATTACATCTTAATTTCTCAGTTTTTGTTTATACAATTCTGCAAGAAATACTTATACATAAATTTTGTGTACGTTTCTAACAATTTCTTCTGAAGATATACCTAGAATTATATTGTAGTGAGTGTGAAAGACATAACTATATTTAATATTAATATTATTTCTTGATATTTCTGGAATACATTGAAAACTCCTACATTATAATTTTTTAAATTTCCCTTTTAAAAATAACTTAAGATAATATTGGCATGTTATTTAAATTTGATTTTTGAGCATTAAAAGAATGAATTTTTAAATCAGATAATTGTTGTGTATTTACACTTCTGTTAATCATTTTTCTTGATCTTATTCTTGAATTTTCTAGTGATTTGTTTTAGGTTTTTATGTTCAAGAAACAAGCTCCCTTTAAATTAACAGTTTTAATAGTAACTTTAAACTTGAGATACTGATTCCAACATGATAATAGTCACATTGGTCTTGCCTTTCTCACAGAAATTGCAGATTAAATGAAAAAAGATATGAACATATGAAGTAGGTAAAATTAAGTCACAATGTGAAATAAAAATAATAGCGTAAAAGCATTAATCATATAGTAATAATGACACTATGTATTTATTGCTTACTACAAAAGTGGCCTTATATGTTGTACATATATTGCCTACTTAAGACCTCTGTAAAATAGGTGTTATTATTCTCAGTTTGCAGAGGAGGAAGCTGAAGATTAGCAAGGTTAGCAGCCATATGATGAACACGGTGTGGAACGGGGAATCACACCAGGCCTCCTTGGTTCCAGTACCCATGCTCTTAGTCACTGTGCTTTTCATAGCCAGAAGCACCCTGAAAGCGTTTCAGGGCCGCTGTAGGAAAAAGCTTCAGGGACTCCCACCGGAGCCCATATCACTTCTAAAATTCTCACCACTAATAATCTAGCCCCTCTTCACTCTTAACCCTCTTTCACATAATGAATATTTTGCAGCAATGCTACACAAATCACCAAAGAAGCAATAGACAAATGGACTGCCTAATAAAAATATGATATCATGAGTGATCTTCAGAGAGTTTTGAAGTTATTTTCATTTATACCAAGGAGTGAATAGATGGATAAATAGATAGATGATGGTAGGTAGGTTGATAGACAGATGACAGATGGATAGATAGATAAATAGATAATATATAAAATCAGCAGAGAACGCATCATCACTGTATGAGTGTCCCTGAGGTTAAAGGAGTTGGTCCTTCCCTCCTCATGGAAATGTAGCTTTCAACGGCTTCCTACAATCGTAAAAACAGGCTCTAGCTGTGCAACCCCAAGGAGCCACGCAATCTCATGGCTTCCAAGCCAAGGCTCGGCAGAGGGGCGTGAGGCCAATTCCAGGAAAGCTGAAATTAGCGCACGGCTGGCATGTTCAAATTACAGCATCTTCCTGTTATTCTCTGTTCTCTTTTACAGTACTAGTGAAGAAGGACACCCCAGGGATCAAAAACTCTGTGTCAAAGACAGTTATTTGGGATGTGTTCATTTGTGTAAACTAATATCACTTTGGGAATTCTGTCCTTAAACAGCCTTTAATTAAAAGGTTAAAGATTCTTTCCAAAATATCCTGTCAGACAGGTAGGTGCTTGGATTCTGTTTTCCAGACACTCTCTAGACAAACGATTCCAGCCCATCTTTGGCGTAGTGCAGGACTAGCTAGGCCAGCCTGGGAAGGTGAGATGAACTCTTGGTTTCCTCTTGTGCTCTGTGAGGGGTGGAAGGTGAAGAGCAGGAAAAGCAACACACATGTCAGCAAAGGGCAGGTCTGGGCCATCATGGTAAATTCAAATTCTGTGAGTAAAATCCATTTTAAACCAGCTTGGGGGCTCACTGACTTTTCCATATCCCCATTGGTGCAGTAAATATTTACTAAGCATTTTCAATGTTCCAGGCAGCATCCTGGCTAGGATTCTAATCCCAAATCCAGAAATTTACGTGAAACAGTTCTTCAAATGTTCATACTGATCGCTCAGAAGTCTTTTAGAAATGTCTCCTAAAGAAGTGTCAGAAATGCTCCTGAGGACTATTACAAGGATTGGAAGATTATTTATTTTAAAATGAAACTGTGAGTTACAAATAAAAATCTTACAAAAAACTGTTTCCAATTGATTTGTTTGTTATGACATTAAATCAACTCGTTGGCAGGTTGGCTACATTGCTGACCTTTGACTGGTCAGAGTTTTGTTTATGGTAGAGAATTTGTAATCTCTGGGCTCTGTTTTTGAGCCATTGGAAAACTAGGCCATAGTTCAAATTTTTCTTTATAAAAGAAAATAATATTGATTCTACTGGAAATTATTTTATACATTTCTTTTTTATTTTTGAGACAGGATCTTCAGCAGGATCTTGAACTCACTATGTACCCCAGGCTGGCCTCAAACTCCTAGCGATCATCCTGCCTCAGCCTCCCAAGTACTGGGATTATAGCCATGTACCACCACTCTGGGATCTTATATTTTTCTTTAATTCTCACAAAATTGAGAGTATTTTTCTTCTTTTTTGACCATAGATATCTCTTTTATATAAGGAATTCTCATTTTTTTATCTCTTTCCTCATTAAGAAGTAAGACATAAACATAATAATTTTTTTCAGTATTAATGCAGTCCTGATCTCATTTTGCCAGTTAAAGAAACACAACAAACCTTCCTTATAAAAGATTTTGGTAGACACTGATTATAGAAATCTCTTCATCACATTTAAGATTTCTCTATATTTAATCTCTGTGAGTTTTATGGTCAGAGTAAATAAAAAGGGAGTCATGTATGAATTGTAACTACTTTTATTCTTTTTGTATTAGTAGGTAAAAAAAAATCATTTTGTGAAAATGTACAAGTTATACTTAATGAAATCCACCATAATGTTAACATACGTTAGTGGAAATTATAATAACTTGGGTAATTATTTTACTAAATATCTTCAATACTTCTTTGACCAGCCAATTTTCACATTTTTAAAAATTAAAACATTAATTGTGGGAGAAAAGAATTGATAGAATGATCTCCCAAACAGGTAAGCTCTGCTTCCTTTCTCCTCTGTACAGAAGTTGGTCTTCTGCAGCCCCATCTCTTGCAACCAGGCACTTTGGAATCGCCTCCCTTCTTTCCATCCTTCCTGTGGCAAAACAAAGGTAATAGTTATTCTAGGAAAACCTTTATTTTCTTCCTAAGTCCAAAAGGTTCCCATAGGAAGATGCATGTGTACATATACAGACACACACATGTTCACACACATACTAATACATATCTGATACTGTCTGGAGGAAGCCCTTCTCCCACACCCAAAACTTCTCCAGAAGAAACTATCTTGTTGGATCTCTGACTAAAAATATTCAGAATCAATATCAAAAAGAAATAATGGAATGAATGAGTTCTGTAAAAATTATTTGAGGCAAATATTGCTCTGATATGTACGAGGTGTGATAGAAAAATACATGATGTCTTTAAATTTTTAAAAATTTACTGCAATAAAATACCCAATACCATTTACCTCCTCAAAAATGTCCCCTGTCTTTGAACACACTTATCCCGTTATTCTTCTGCAGCAGTTCTGGAAGTCCTCTCTCATGAGTGTCTTCAGTTGTGTTGTCGTACCTGGACCCATGTCCTGATTCAAAACATTTCCCTTTCAAGGCCATTTGGACTTTGGGGAAGTACCAGAAGTCTCATGGCACCAGGTCCCATAAATAGGATGGGTGAAGACAGCCTATAATATTTTTCTGAGCCTGCCTTTCCATTAGATGGCACT
Source organism: Dinomys branickii (assembly GCA_004027595.1). Lineage (NCBI taxonomy): Eukaryota > Metazoa > Chordata > Mammalia > Rodentia > Dinomyidae > Dinomys > Dinomys branickii. The sequence goes on along the minus strand of PVLD010002756.1, from coordinate 18,434 downwards.
TGGGAGCAGTAGTCACTATGTTTTTGATCACACCTCATAGAGACGCTTGTGAAAGAGAACTCAGAACTGCTTGAGAAAGTAGTAAGAACAACGTGATAAGTGTGTTAAAAGCGAGAGGGAAGGAGGGACTGATGGCAAAGCATCTTTTACTGTAAAAACTTTTTTAAAAATACAAACATTCACTATTCTTTTCAATCATCCCTTGTATAAGCACGCTTTAGTGGCAGGTTATAATTCCAAACGCGTCCAAAGTTGCTTTTCTCCACACCAAAACACACAATAATGAAACCAAGGTCTGAGTGACACGATCACTAGTCTTGTGCTGCATAACAATGCAGCTCAGTGGAGTTGCTTTTGTGTATTTGGAGGATACAAGATGAATGCTACTGTTTACAAAGCTTAGTTTCTGCTTTGGGTTGTGTTAGAAACCCTAAGCCTCTATGAATGCGTCGTGAATGCACTGTGAGGTGAATAGGAGCTTTAGTCCGCGTCTCATTCAAATCACATTGTTTCCCTCTTTTCAAATGGGTGATCTCCCCAGGTGACAGGACTGATCTGACCCTCATTTTCTGAATTCAAAAAAAGGACAATGTAAAACTGCCCATGACAGGATTGGTATAGTAAATGATGTTATCTAAAACGACTTTGAAGTTTGAAATGCCTCAAAGTGGTGGAGATGGTTAAAAAAAACATTTTTTGGCCTCTGCGCCCCCCAAATCCTGTAACAAATTCCTCTGCAACACTGAGTACTGTGTAGAATAAGTCAGGTGTCATGAAACACCAATGCCAGTTTCAATTTTGTCATGTTCAGTAGTCCACTTTCCATTGCTATCATAAAATACTAGCAGCTGAGTATTTTATAAAGAAAAAATATTTATTTACCTCACAGCTTTGGGCCTGAAATTCTCAGATAGGTGACTCTGTAGGTTTGTTGTCTGGTAAAGGTTGTTAGTATCATGGCAGGAACATGTAGAAGAGGGAGACATAATTTGCCAGAGAAGAAACCGGAAAATAGGAAGAAGTCTGGAGTACTCTTTCACCAAACCCTCTCATGAGAACTAGCCATGCTCCCCCAAGAAGTGCATTGATCCCTCCTGAGAGAAGCATTCCAAGTAACCTTGCACTTGCCTGCACTCTCATACATCCCACCCTCCCCAACCACCACCCCAAGGACCAAGCTTCCAGCATATGAACCCTCACAGGACACACTAAAACCATATCCAGATAGTAGCACCATTTGTGAACCTGTGTCTGTTGCTAGATTCTCTGTATCTCCCAGACATGATACCATTTTTTTCAGTAAAATACCTGGCCAACCTCAAAGAATCCTTCAGTATCTGCAGAAAGAGTTATCAGCACTGACCTCACAGGGTTATTTCTAAGAAGGTCATTGCTGTTTGGATGGGAAAGTAGGCACAGCTGAACATCCAGCTAGCTGACACCAAGACCTACTACGGAATAACTGCTGTTTTAGGGTAGTTTTCCCAGACTAAAGGCTTCACCCACCAGATGCTCTTGGGAGATAACTTAGCAGGCTCTTGAGGTGGCCACTGGTGGGTCCAAATCGGTGCTGTGCTAAGATTTCCAGAGGAAGGGACGGCAATTGAAAGTAGACATCTCCTCTTGTGAGCAAGTCAAGAAGTAGTGTCAGCCCAACAAGGTGGTGATCATGAACTTCAGATGGTGCTGCATCAGGACTCAAGGTGAGGAGCAGCCCGCTCTGCAAACAGTTCAGAATAATGTGGGTGAATCTTCTGCTTTAAAAAGGAAAGGACATAACGCAATTGTGTGTAGGAATAATGGCCAGAATTTATTGATTGCCGGCTGTGAAGCTTTATAATAAACCCTTTACGGATATTATGATTTACCGTTACAAAAACCATAGAAATATTTTTACCTGAATTTTACCCATATGTGAAATCTGAGACTGGAGTTTAGAAAAGCAAGGATCTAGTAATAAAAACAAATTCATCTGAACTTGATGCTTAGGTGATTTTATTTTTATGACAAATGGTAAACTATTATTTGAGTAAAAAAGAGATTTATTTAACAATGTATCTATTTATTTACTTCATTTTATTTGTTGTTTCCATGGAGAGCTGAATTCCTTTCTTAGTGGTCCAGATTGGGGCAATCAGCAATCTTAGCATGAAAGCTCCTTCTCACAGCACATAGAACAGCATGTTGGCCAGGGGGATGGTTCTCTTGCTCTTGGAGATAGTGTCCTGTATTCACAACACAACCCTGCTTCCAAAAGCTGAAAGAAGTCAGAGGGATAGAGATAGAAACAGTAGAATTGCCACAGGTTTCTTCTGCACTCCTCCCTTCCCTTCCCTTCCCTTCCCTTCCCTTCCCTTCCCTTCCCTTCCCTTCCCTTCGCTCCCCTCTTCCCTTCAACCTTCCCAGATACAGCAATAGCTAAAATGAGTGAAAACAAAGTATTTTTGTGTGGTAAGAAAGCAGTAAACTTCTAAATAATAAAGGTTCATACTTTCAGACCGGAATTTTTATTACATCTTTTTTGTGAAAACACACAAAACAAAGCAGACAAAGAAATCAACTGGGGGACATTTGTCATGACCTTGATATAAGAACATAGGGTAATAAATTGACAAGTATAGCCAATAATTGGGATATGGTTAAATAACTGCACTACATTCATACATTAGAAAATTACACAATCGCAGAAGTTGTTTCAGGAGAAATATTGATTGGTCTAGAAAAATGACTCCTGCTTATTTAAAAAAAGGCAAGAAAATTGTATGAACAAAATAGTTTTGATTCTGTAAACACACACTAAAATATCCAGATAGGACCTGTGGGTATGGGATTTATAGTGTGTGTCTTTATATGTGTGCACACACATTTCTCATTTCCTAGGTTCCTAGAACTGACCATGAGTGATTCATAAAAATGCAATATAACAGACTGTGTCAGTTTTCTATTATCAGTGTAACAAATTATCACTGAGTAACTTAAAACAACAGAGAATTTATGATTTTACAGTTTCAAAGGGGTCTCCACAGGGGTCTCAGGGGACTAGAATCAAGATGTTAGCAGATCTGTGTTCTCCTCTGTTATGGTTTGTGTCTGAATGTCCCCCCAAAGCCTCATGCAGTCATGGGGCGGGATTTTAGAGTTCATGATTGATTCATGGTCCAGTGTTGGAATTATGGGTGTGAGTGCTACACCCGCCCTGGGGCAGGCAGTTTGCACACAGTGTAAGGGAGGGGAAGAGGCTGCCTACCGCTGCCCTCTGCCTTTCGCTCTGACTGCTTTTGCTACCTTCCCTCGCCACAAACGTTTGCCCTCTGCCATGTGCCGCTCTGCCTCGGAGCCAGCCAAGTGTGGACTGAAACCTCCACAGACTGTGAGCTAAACAAGCCTTTCCTTCCTTCGTTTTGGGTGGCAGATATTTTGTCCCAGCAATGAGAGAAAAGTAACGAGGACACCCTGCAAAGTCTCCAGTGGAGAATTTCTTTCTTCTTCTCCAGCTTCTAAACGTCACTTGCACAAACAGGATGCAGCCGCTCCCTCTGTCTTCAAACACTGCTTCTTTCTGACACTCCTTCCAGCCTCATCTCTCTCTGTAGATACAGCTGCAGAAAGTTACCTGATATTTAGAACTCAGGTGATTACCTGGTGTTGACTTGGATAATCCAGGATAATCTCCCATTTCAAGGTGTTTAACAATCATATCTATAGCTTTCAGGGCGTAGAAAATGGACATTTTATGGGGACTGTCATTGCCTTTTACCGAAGAGATACTTTGTGCCTTACTTTTTATTGTGCTATTGATATTTGGTATTAATTGCATCATACAATTCTATAATCTATACTTTCCCTGCTTTTTCTTTAAAAAATTCAGCCTCTTTTTATAACTGGCATCAAATTGATTAGATAAATTCAAATTTCTTTTCCATTAGTCTTATTAAGTTAGTAGTTATAATTAAATTTTCAATTTGTTTTTCTTTTTTTCTAGAAATTTCTAAATTTAGTTTTTCTATCACCTTCATTGTGTACTTCTCTTCTAAATCTCATTTTTACCATCTCTAGATTATTATTGTTTTAAGTTTAACTACAATGTGTTTTTAATGGATACAGTTATCACTTATTGCTCAGAAAATGATAATATAGACTGAACATGCTTCATGCTTTACTGCACACTATTGGCTCTTGCATGTTATTTTTGCTTATGAATTCTTTTTTCTCTGTTGAGTGATGTTGTGACAGTTAAACTGGGCTTGATTAGCCTGAAAGTTTCCTAGGGAATTAAGGAACCATAATTCTGGGTGTGGGTCATGGAGGTGTGACCTTAGGCCTTCAGTCTGATCTTTGGTCCACAGTTCACTGTTTCCCTGTTCTGCTTCCTGGCCATGAGTTGAGTGGCTTTGTTCCACCAGGCCTTTCTGTTCTATTTTGAAGCCAGCTGACCGTAGACTGACTCCTTGGAAGCCATGAGTCAGATCAAATCTTTCTTCCTGTAAATTGCAGGTGTCAGATAGTTCACCCCAGCAACAGGAATCCGATGCACTTTATTACTTTTTCCATGAAGGACTGAAGGGAGTAAGCTATCTTATTACTCGGAAATCTGAAAACATATTTATTTCAATACAGAATTCCAGGTTTCCCATTATCTTCCTCCAGCATTTAGAAGATGTTCACACTTTGCTTTTGCATCTCTTATTGCTGCTGAGAAAATGAGTGTTAAAATTATTGCAGTGACTATATTTGATCACTAATCTGAATTTTTTATAGTACATTCTGAAGTACAGTCTGCATATCCTTCATATACTGTAGTTTTCACAATGGTTAACACTATGGATTTTTGTGGTTTTATAACTGCTCAGCACATGATATGCATTTTCTATTTGAATGCTCATGAGTTCTTTTAATCCTGAAAATTTTTGACTTGCTGTGTACTTAAGCATTATCTCCTCCCCCATTTGCTATTTTCTTCAATGTGAAATTTCTGAAATGATCTTTAGCATCCTTCCACATTTTTGCATATTTTTCATTGAGTCACCTCATTGGTTCGTGTTCCAGGTTGCATTCTCAGATGAGTCCAGTCAATTTTTATTCACTTCTATTGAATTTTTAAAAGAAAATCATTATATCCTAAATTCATAAAGTTTCCACTTGATTTTCATCATTACCTCTTCTTTCTTCTGGTTGGTGGATGTCCTTTGCATCTAAATATCTTATAAATACTTGTGAATATATTGCTCAAGTTTTTCAGTCATCTCTTTTCTTCTGTGTTAATTCATGTATTTATCACTGTCTATGGCTTGGAATATTTCATCTGCATGGCCACCCCAGTAGAGAGCCATTTGGGTGAATGTTTTCACTCATACAAGTGACTGCCTCTCAGACAGTCATTATGTGCTTTTCAGCCTACTGGGAGGATAGACATGGTCAAACACCTGCACTGAGCACCCCTCTGCCTCCAGGAGCAGCTCAAGGCTTTCAGCTCGCACAAAGAGATGGGGCAGTCCCGAATCCCACATCCACTTACAAGGGCCTCTGCTTCCTTCTTCATCCAAGTAATTATGAGTTTGGCCATAACCTCAGGAAGCTAGGCAGAGATATTTTATCTTCTGTCATGAGCAAGAATGAAACTTTCAAACAACAGCTATCCTGGGGACACAAGCCTAGGGCTAGCTCTTCTCCAGACCTGGGGCTTCTGCAGAGTTGAAATTCAATTTTAATGGGTCCAGGTTACCATGAATTATGAGCCCTGTAATATACCTTTCTACTTCTAATCCTTGGAAATAGTCTCTCATTTCTGTGTGTAGCTATATTCTTCTAAGAATACACTATTATGGGCTATTCTTGGATATATTCTTCATGTATTATATATTCTTATATGCATATATGCATAATATATATATAAATAAGTTCTATAGCTTATTCATATATACAGCATGTATTCTTTTCAAAAATGCTGAAAGACAAAGCATTTCAAATTATATTAAGTACAAGTCAAAATGTACAAACTATTATAGTAATAAAAATAAAAATAATAAAGCTGGCACTTTATTATTATTATTATTATTATTATTATTATTATTACACAGTAATGCCTTGGTTCATAAACACTTCTGTTGCAAGGTTTGCAAACAGTACTGTTTGGAAAAATTGTGCTTCCATTCATGAACTCTTCCCTGGGTGACCAATATGGCCATGGCTGTCTCCCCCAGAACTGTGGAAGGGATGTGTCAAGCCATCTTCTAAAGACTGTAAATGATCTCACACTTTTCATTCTCTCAGAGATCTCGGGGACCACGTGCTAATATTATCTCCCTATTATAAATGAATAAATGGAGGTGCAGAGTGTTGAAGTGACCTGCTCCAGGTTGTTTACATGGTAAGAAAGTGGCAGAGCTTGTCTTCTTTCTTGGACGTAATACTCTCTCCCACTAATCATAAATGGAGGTAGAAAGCAATGCCTTAGAAGAGATTCTTTCTGGACGGTGAGGATATAAGTTTCCAAATTGTTCATAGTGAATCCATGGGACTTTTGCAGCAATAAAGAATAGTAATGTGGTTCTTTTAATATGCTTTCAAAATATAAAAGGCGCCTTTTCCTACACTGTCGTTGTTATATAACAGTGGGCTGATGAAGTCAGCAAAGGGCCAAATTGTCTGCAAAATACATAGGAAAACTGACAAAAGGGGAGAAAAATCAGTCTCAGAGCTGAGAAGGGAGGTTCAGGAACCAGAGATCCACTTGGTCTCCTTCGTCCTGCCCAGGGCTGAGCCTCCCTCCTGCTTTGATGCTCTTCTCTCATCTATGGTTAAGCAACTGCCTTTCCCTGTGTTTTGCAGTTTCTATGGCAATGGGTGTTTTCTGAAATGTAGGAAAGGCTACTCTGTGTTCTCAGTGCATATTTCTAATTCCTGTGATAGTGCTACTCACTAAACCCACATGAAATGCCATAATCTCGTGTCTACTGTGTGATAGGAAAAGATGAAGAAGTCGTGTGTGCACAGAATATATTTTTTTAGAAGCCATGAAAGAATGCCTAATTGTTACAAAGTAGAACTCCTAGAAATGGAGGATTCTTTGAAAGAGGGAGGAGGTCAAAAATGATATACCCACCAAAGGACCTTTATTTGTGGCTACCAGTGCCGAGGGAGACAGCCACTCATGCTGTGCACACCCTTCCCCAATTTCTGGTCCCATCTGCAGAACCTTGAACAAGCATAAGGGGGAATTTTTCTAGAGGCTGGGCCATGAGTTAGCAAAACTTCAGTGAATAGAATCTGTCCTGAGATTCACTGTGGTCTCAATAACTGTGAAACAGAATGTGTTCTTTATGAGATATTTTTCATGTGTAACACTCTATAACCTACGTTAAGACTGACACATCATACCTTTACGTTTCTACATGTTGTATCATGACCACAATCTCAACTTTTGTGTTCCATGTCCTCTTTTACCAGCCCTGTAGAAGACTTTTTCATAAAAATTTTACATCAGATGTTAAGCCTGATACTCTTCCAAAGTAGGTAAATTGGTATATTATCATTATTTTCAGAAATAAAAGTAACTTCAAAGTAATTGTCTTATACCTTGTTTTTTTTAAAATGTCATTCATTAGAATAAAGTGAGCATACACTAAGACTTAAAAGAAGAAAATTAGGATTTACCTATTTTTTTCTGATGATTTTTATTTTTATTTTGGTACATGGAATCAAACTCACAACCTCCTGCTTGCCAGGCAGGCGCTGGGCCACTGAGCTAAATCCCTGGGTCTGATTCTTTTCAAAACGATTTTTTCCTTATTTAAAACATGTGAGCTCTCAATGTCATGTCTTGGTTGGTATCACATTTCCGGAAAGGCGTTCACCTTTCTTGTAAGATTTTGTAGAAGAAGTATTTCTGCTGAGAGGAGCAAGGGGAGGGAAGGAGAAACAGAGTAAGTTTAGAAGAATCACAAATTAATAAATCATAATATTACCAGCTGAACATATGATGAACTCTAATTATACCTGCAATGTGGACTGCTAGCAAGGCACGATTAAAATATTTCAAGTCATCGTCCTTAGAAGTTCTATTATGGTTTTCAAAGGAGCTATCACATCTGTCAAATTTATCTAAGACAACTCAAAAGTTGATTTTAATTTTGCTATAATGATTTTTATGGCTGTCATAAACTCAAAAACATACTAAGCTAGATACTGTAACTCAAAGGATCCTAATTAAGGTGTTTCACAGATTGACTTTCAGTAAATGACAGTTTTTGTATCATTACTTTTCTCCTTTGATTTTTCTCTAAGAAGAAAAGGGGTTCATGATACAATCCATTAATATATAGTTTCAAATATCAAGAGGAAAAGGTTCACTTAGCTGGATCTGACATACGCAGAACAAAATGAATTCAGAAGCAACTAACGGGAATATCAACATCACTTTTAAAAATGTGAACAGAAAACGCAAAGTGAGTTGTATAGAGGCAATTGTGCCAACTAGTCCAGTGTCTATAAAATTCTGGCATCGACACTAGAACTTAGCCAGGCTATCATTTCAGTGATAAATGGTGAGCCTATCATGGACTCTAGAGAAAGCATTTCATATTGTAAAATATGAGATGGATCTTATTCTTTCTGTAAGCAGTTCACAGAGGGTCTTTTGAAGATTCAGAATCCAGAATTCCAGCATTACTAATCATGAGCTCTTTTCTCTCTTCATGCTGTCCCAATAGGTGGCCAATCAAGCGTAGCAGAAATAATCGCAATGATTTGGATTTTTGAAGAGCTCAATTCTTTTTTTAAAATCCCTTTATTTATATTAATTCAAGTAATTTTGCTTTTTGCCCAGTGCTGGCAAATAGATTCATGTTAGGCTATTTGGAGCCACACAAATCAATCACAGACTGACACTTTCCACATGTTAATATCACTTGGGAAAAAGCCTCCAATGGCATTTTGGACTCCAGCAAATATTTCCCTATTAGAATGGGAGGGTGGGGGTGGGAAGGTGACCACAAAGTATGCAAGTCCCGCTCCCTTAAGTTGTTTTTGTGGTTTTTTGGTTTTGTTTTGTTGTTTTATTTTGTTTTGTTTCACTTTGTTTGGTTTTGTTTTTTTTTTTGTGGTACTGGAGACCTAGCCCAGGGCCTTCTTCCTGAATTACATCCCTAGTTCTTTGCATTTTCATTTTTCACATTGACACAGGATCTCCCTAAATTGTCCAGGCTGGCCTTGAACTTACTATCCTCCCGCCTCAGCCACAGCTCTGGCTTTAATCTTCTTCTTATAGTCACGTAGGATGAGAAATGACGACACCACTCTAGATAGGTGGTTGCCCTGGTCTCCCCAGCTCACTCCACCCCCTTTCTAGAAAGCTCTTCCTTCCTGCCCTTTGCACCAGCTTCTTTCTCATCCCCGCTTTCTCTCTGCCTCTAAAGTCCGTTGGTTGTCAGATGCTGCCACCGCCTCCTCTCTGTGTAAATCGTTCCACTCCAGCAACCTTCTGCAGAGTCCAGTGGCAGAAGACGATCTTTAGCCCAGAGACCTGAGGAGGACAAACCATCTTCCCACATGGTGCTGAGTTCTAATAATAATGAGTGCAGTGTTCTTTATTTCTCCTTTCAGTAAGATGAACATTTGACCACCTATGAAATGACCGATTTCGTTCCATATCCCTTGTTTGAAAGGATTTGGAAAACAAATGTAGCCAAAGGTTGCTAATACTCATTTCATAAAATAGTTAAGTATGTACCCTTGTTCATGGAATGTGTGTAATAAAATTAGCCACTGTTCTAGGAACCAGAAAAGCTAAGTCCTCGTCAGAGCCCTTTGTTACTATCTTTCTGCGTGACCCCAGGCTGGTCACAGAATTCCCAACTCTGAATTCTCCTGATAACATTGCAAGGGTTGGATTAAATTATGGCTCTATTTTTAAATTGATCTTTCCCTCTTTTAGGCTTCTCTGGTATAGAATATCCCAACAGATACCATTAGGTGATAGAAACAGAAAGACCAACGGCTTGGGGACTTTAACATTTAGTTGGAGAAAAGAAACATGAACACGTCACAAAAACAGAGGGAGGGCAGGGTCAGCCATAGTCAAGGCCTAGAGAGCAGAGCTTGGCAGTAAATGTCAACAGCCATGCGTCAGCTCTGCAGACAGGACAGAGACACACTTGACAGGAGGGTGGGGAACGGCAGGTCAGGCTGGAGGTGGCAGGGGCACAAGGAAAGTGGAACAGAACTCAGAGTCGTGGCTCCTTGTCTGAGCAAAATGATGTGCTTCCCTGGATCCTCACGGCCCCTTTCGCTCCATCACATTCACCTCAATATGGGGCATCAACCTTGTCATAAATCACTGAAATTTGGGAACTGCTCTCTGCAGGGTGGAGCTATTAATAAAAACTTCTGAACAGCTGTTTGGAGGAGGTCAGCAAACACGGGTGGCCCCATGACCAGGCTGAGCACGCAGCAGGGAAGGGGCTCTTTGGGAGCATTTCATTGTAGGATTCTCTCTGAGAGCAGGGCATACACACACACACACACACACACACACACACACACGGTGCTATAGGAGCTCGGGAGACCACAAAGATTTTCCCTATGTAAAGCGTATACCTATATTTTGACCTACTTTGTTGAAATATCATATTGTTTATGTAAACAATTAAAGGTTCAAAGTTCAATTTGTTCATCTGAGACTCTATAGTGAAGCTGTCTAACTGGTACCAGTAAACCAGACTTTGATCATGAAAGCTCGGCAGACACACATCCCTCTCCCAGCAGTGGATTTGGTTACCCTTCAGATGATGGTCCCTGTGCTGGCCCCACAGACCCTCTGCTTCTCCTCCCTGTACCCAGTCCATGACTGGAAAGTCTCTGAAACTTGGTGCATTCGTTTTGCATCATGCAGTGTCTCTTGCTTATCCTCTGGCCTCTGCTTAAGCTATCTGCTCTCTGTGCCTGTTCTCTGTCTCTGACTTAGCTTTGATTTAGCCGAGCCTAATGAGCTCATCCTGAAGTTCCTTCTAAGCAAGGGATTCTACTGGGGGAATTTTAAGTACTTGCTTCTTCTCTGTATTTGCTCCTGTCTCACTCTGAAATTGCTTTTTATGAGAGAAGGATCAAATACAGTCTCCTATCTTATTCTTTTTTTCTCTCTTTCCAAATGATAATTGAATATATGATATACAGGGGAGATTTTACTGGGGCCAGAAGGTATATAAACAAACACACTTAAAAATCAGATTGTATCCTCAGGAAGCATAAAATCTCAAAAGATAAAACAATGTAAATAAATATAACTTGATAAACATGATGTAGTAAATATCTTCTACAGATTTGTTTGAAAGATTGTCAGCTTTCTCTGAGTATGACTTATTTATTTTGATTATATTTGTAGCTGGCACCTCCAGCTAACCTGTATTTTTTCTGCCAAACTCAATTTAACTGAGAAAGGCTTTTCATTATTGAAAAATTTAAGATCATGTTATTGAAGTACAGAAGGCAATTTAGAGAAGAAAGATCCAAAATTTAACTTTAGCTTTCAATAATGGCTGTCAATAGGATAAGTGTATAGTTTTTGGTCTTGATTTTGAAGAAAATAGTTACATGCATAAATAAAATGGCTATAAATTTGAAAGAATAATTAATTTTATTTGAACGTATGTGGGGAAAAGAAAGAATGGAAATGTGTAAGGATGAGGAGAGAGGTTAATATCTAAATTTGAAAGTGGAAAGATAATGTTTTTCAGACAAAAATATTTTATCTTTAATTTTCCTTATAAATGCTTATTAAAGATGAGGATGCAGCATTTTTTTCTCCCAAAAGATGGAAGGCTTTTTTTAGGTCTTAGTAAAATCATTTGTCAAACACCAACAGTTGTTCATTGATAAATGGACCAGGGAAAGATCTTCTCCCTCAATCTGGGACCCAGAGGAATAGGATGGCGCCTATGATGCCATGTAAGTAACTGACCAAGATGAAATGGTAGCAGACCTCTAAATGAATGAACATTTTTGAGATGTAGAAAGACTGAAATGTATAAGTTAATGGAGGGATTTTAACTTCTCATGGAAGTAAGATGAACAGATAGACGGACAAGAAGATATATTACATATGCTTTCTATAATAGGACAAACTCCTATTGGCAGACAGATCATTACAACAGGAGTCTGAATTTTCCTCAGCCGAAGAATAAGGAACCCACAGGTTTAGTGCCACATGGCCAACACCACCTCTGCATGGTACAAACACAATTTACTGAAGGAAAAGTTTAGACCGACGCTGAGGCTAGCTTACTTCTTGCAAAGGAGAAGGGGTTGAAATCTTGAGACAAAAGCATGTTTTAAGCTAACTGGAGAGCTATAAAATAAATAATAGTACAAACTAGTTTGTGAACATGTGCTGACATGTATAGCGCAGACAATGACAAAATTCTGGTGGGGATCCATGAATGCCACGTGAAAGAAAGGAGTGTTGGAATGGCCTTTAAGGATTAGTCAGGATTTGGGTAAACTGAAGGGAGAAGAAAACAAGAAAAGCAAGTTGAACTGCTTTGAGGTCTGGTTGAGAAAGGCCCCTGGTTCACAGAGCATTAGCTGAAGATAAGGATGCTTAACAGGAACCCAGTTGTGAAGGGTTTTGATGACTAACCCAAGGAATCTGGAATTTTTCCATGAGCTGTAAAAAGCTCCACAAAATCATCCTTTAAGAATTTAAGGAGCCTATTTCCTACTTATCAGTTTAAATATTTGACATTCTCACTGCTGTCCATTCCTTTTCAGAAATATATGATTTGGAGAAGCATTGGTAAAAACCCTGCCTCACAGAAAGCTAACCCAAACCCATTGGAAGGAGGTGTGTTCGAGAGAATTTGGACATATGAAGACCAGTTACGGGGTCAGACTCCACCCACAAATTCTGAGGCCAGTGATGGTAGAAAGGACCATATGGGAAGATGAGATTTTCTGTCCGGGGGCTCAGGGGTAGACAGCTTTATTACACAAAAGAGAAAGAGGGAAATGGATAACAAGGATCAAACTAAGAGAAATAGATAAATAGATACAATCTTCCAGCAGACCTGTCCATCTTTGCTGATAATCTAGTCCAACAGTACCCAAAGAGGTGCAACAAGAGCCACTGTGAAATTCTAAATTTTCCAGCAGCTATGCCCTAACCTTTGTGTTCACCACAACTCAGGTTGGGGCTTGATCTCCAAAGTTATTGTACTGAGGGTAACAGAGCCTTTCAGAGGCATTTTGGGTCATGTAGGTGAAATCCTCCTTACCTAAAAGGGATTAGTGTAGCTCGTGCAAGAGTGTGTTAATTTTTGCAAGAACGGGACTTTGGCTGGCTTGCTTTCTTCCTCTTTCACTGTATGACCTCTTCTGCAGGCCCCTGCTTGCTCTTTCAATTTCCCACCATGCACAGAGCAGCATGCAGGCTCATGGAGCCGAGCAGATGCCATGCTCTTGGGCTTCCAGGGCCATGAGTTAATAAATCCCTTTTTGTTTTAGAAATTATCCAGCATCAAGTGTTCTGTTATAGCAATGGAAAATGAACTAAGATGCCACATTAAAATAATTACAAGAGACTTTTTAGTATTTCATTGAACCTTATTTGTATTACCATTTTAATGTAGAGATAATATGAACAATTATTGATGAGATACTTTAAATGCTTTTTTCTTCATAGTAGATCTTTGGAATCCAACAGCACATCATAATTACTTCACATTTCCCTTCATCCAGTGAGACTGGAAGGCCTCAAAACCCCCAGTATAACAGTGGTTACTATGTTGGAAAACATAGCTCTGCCTTGCTATCTATGCACAGTGTCAGGAAGAGTTGGCACTGCCTACCTAGCATGCTGATACTCTGGCATCTCAAAGATCAAATTACACAAGTGTGCTGTGTTTGTGGAAGGGGGTACATGTCATGTAAGTATGGACAAAAGCTTGGGTTTATGTCTACATATGGATGCATGTGCACCACACTGCCGTACTCCATCTGGGGATTCATGAGAACCCCTCAGGAGAGCTCCAGGAGTGCATTTACACTGCACTGCTCAGAAAGGAGTTTCACTATCACCTGCCAAATTTATTGCTGCTCACTGCTTCTCAGGATCTGTTTTTTTTTTTTTAGAAAAGAAGTATACATAGTGAATTTCCTAAGGCTTTAGTCTCTTTACTGAGTCAGAGATCATGTAGCCTGTAGCTTGGCAAGAGACTAGAAAAGTACAGTATGTAAAATGAAAGCAAAAACACAACCACAGGGACTTTGCATGTCTAGGCAAAGCACGTACTATCCATGGTCCATTTTTAAAACCCAGGTCCTCTGCATGTTTCTATTATCTACCTGCCTCAGAGGGCATCTCTGCTATTTCAGCTCTGGGTGTTCAGAATTTACGCCAGTATAAAACAAGACTACCAGGGAGCAGAAAACCTGGGCCACAGCACTGGGGTACTCTGCTTGACTGATTTTTATAGAATTGCTTTTTTCTTCAAGCCACCACTTTGGATTATCATGTCCACTCTCAGGATGTTGTCAGTGGTATTTAATACACTTTATCCCTGAGCTGGGGGAAAAGCTTTTCTTTTGTCTTGACACTAGAGTAACTGAGCCTCTTCGGAACAAATAATCAGTAAAATTGAAAATAATTTCCTTGGCTACTTACATCTTGCATAGTCTGCCAGAAATCGAACAACCAAATATTTATCCCACTTCTATTTAATGCATCTGTAGAATATTAATGCAGTTGTTGTCTGCTGGACTCTTCACTACTGTATACCTTATCTTTTCTGGGCTCAGCTTTCGGTAGGAGTTTTTCAGGTAGTTATTTAAGTTTTAATTTATTTTGTCTTACCTTCATTTCTAGTTGAAAGCCTACCACTCTATTATGTACCTACCTACATGCAATTAATATCTGTTATCTAGCTGTCATGTTTCCAACTATTATCCGTCATCTATCACCTATCTATGGCCCACCTTCCCCCTTACTCTTTCCAGCCACATTTCCCCGGGGCAGCATGTCTCCCCCATTCTAATTATTATTATTATTATTATTTTTTTTTTTTTTTTTTTGCGGTACTGGGGATCGAACTCAGGACCCTGCGCTTGCTAGGCAAGCGCTTATTCCACTGAGCTATATCCCCAGCCCCCTCCCCTATTCTAATTAAAAGGCAGCTACCATATTCTTAATATACATACTTATTTTTGAGCCGGGATTGCCTGCTCTAGAGCTAGGTGCTTGATTCAGGGCAGTCAGTCTCTTTCCAAAATGTTCCTGGATTTAGGACTCAGACTAGTGTCTCACTATGGGATAAAGTTGTAATAGTAACAGCTGAATGATGCTAAGCATAACACAGTGGTCAGAGTAATAGCAGCACTACAATAATAACGCAGCACACTAACATTTACGCTGACACTTCTAGTAATACAATATACTTCTAATAATAGGAAAATAGTGATGGCAGTAGTTAACACTAGAAGTGTAACACAAGTGTGGTAATATTAACACTAAACAGTTGTCAGAAGCCACATCTCTCATCAGTTTAACAACAACAACAACCAAAAAAAAAAAAATGCCAGAGAAAAACTAAACCCCAAATCACGGATGGGGTATATTTCTGAGGTTTAGCTGAGTCTCTGCCTTTGCTGAAGCTTGACTGGTTATATTTCAGAGTCTGTTCTCCACCCACCCCCTTTCCCAGAGCACATTTTCCTTTCAAATTCAGCTATCAGTGGAGAAGTTCTCTGGTGCTTACAACTAGAGTTAGAATCAGCACAGTGTTACTGTATAATTTAAGAAACACAGTGGAGACAAACAGGCTTATACATGTAATTGTTTTGAAAACTTTGTCAAGAGTTATGCAGATAAGACCCAAAGTCTGTCATTATTTTTGAATCAGTGTGTGCTGAGGATGAATCATGTCAACTGTGGAATTTGGTGGATGTAGCCCGTTCTGGGGTATTAATAGCACATAAATGAGATTCCTATTGTTTGTGAAACAGATTCACTGTCATAAAAGCACACTTCAAATAATTACAGTTTACTTAGAAATGTCTTAGGCTTATCCTTCTTATACAGGGTTAGAGTGTAAGGCCGGAACACAAGAAAGAATTATGTGCAGTAATCCCTTAGGAAGGTACCATACTGGAACTGACTTTATGGTGATTCCCCTAATAACTCTGGTAAGGCCTGTTGCCTTTAAATATTTGTACAGGCTATGTGTTCCTTCATAGATCGCTTGCATTTGGAGGATAACTGTATGAAAACAGAAAAAAATTGTTAGACAATAAAAACACAGATATAATGAAATTTTCTCACCACACAGCACCCAAGAACTAAAGTGGATGAAATGGCAGGTTCCCACCAAAAATATCTCACACTCATTCTCACTAAACTCACTGAATAGAATGATAAAGAGAACTGGCTTGATTGACTAAACCGTATAAAGTTTTCTGTGTATGTGTCTCTCCATCTTTTTATTTCTCTCATAAATTTGAATTCTTCCCCCAGAAATGTTGAATGAACACATCACAAAATTTCATTATATGTTACTGTAAGATAATTACTACTGCACTAAATAATATTAAACCTTGTGTTTATTTTTCATATTTTCTTAATCTAATATTCCATTATGTCCACAGCATAAACTATTAATGAAATTTAGAAGCCTAACCTTGCAGGTTTATGAGGTTTCCATGCCTCTTCTTTTCAGCATTATAGCACTAAAGAAAAGCAAAATACCAGAGAAAACAGAGCAGACCTGTCTACAAGGTTTGAAAAGAAAATGTGCATGCTTCCAGAGGAAAAATACCTGTAAAGCTATATTTTATTCTTACGAATTTTATGATGTATTTTGAGTTACAATTTCTAATTTACTCCCAAAGAGGATTTCTAAAGAAAATTTTCTAGAATTCTTTCCCACCAGGCTTTTCTCTAGTGAATTTAATGCATGTTGATATTATATTTTTACAGTATAACAATAATTGAACAAATTTTTTAAAGGGGAGCCAGAGGTATTACTTTTTCCTTTAAGGTTTTTATATACCAAATCACAGATTTAGCACACTCTTAAAATTGACTAGTTGTCTGCCTTAAATGTCCTATTTTGATATTTATGATGATATCATTAAAAACATTGGTACTACACTGAGATTAATTCTGTCTGGACATATTTTCCCAAGTCTGATTCTGGCCTGCTATCAGCTTATAGACTTCTTGGACTTAAATTTCTACCAAATCTGTGGTACCATACATACTATAGGGAATATCTTTTTCTTTAAATGCCTTCTTTCTGATACTACCAGCTTTCCTCAGAATTAATTTTTTCCTCCAACAAAATTACTGAACCACTTAAAATGGCAGTTTCAGGAAAATAGTCATAGGATTAGAATTTCAGGTGTTCTTTAGCGCTCCTCTCACCCTTTAATAATCTGCTCTCCTTCTGAGTCCAAATAAATATTCTCTATATTTTTAAATTAAGCATATCTGATGTTATTTCCAAATTCCCACCTTTAATACCTGAGCTAAAATATCTTAGCCCATGCATTTCTTTTTGATAAATTTCCTTCTTTCTCAATAAATATTACTTATGCAATTTGTATTTTAGTAAACATTTATTAAACATTCACCATACATTGAATCTCTTCTTAGACCTGGAACTGTCAAGTGTATAGTTAAGCACATATTCCCTGCTCATTCTCATGAAAAATAGTACTTCTAAATCGCTACAGATTTTTATAGAAAAAGCATACTATGTGTCATTTATTCATTAAACTCTGATGTCATTTCTCTCCCCCCCAATATGATCTTTATGACTCCAAAGGTTACTTTGCAATTAACCCAATTTCTGTCATTCAATAGATATCAACAAGTACTTGACAGCTGAACAAATGAAAGAAAGAATGAATGAATTTTTACTTATTTTTCTTACTGTACATCTTACAATATCTAAGCCTGTCAAATTGCAGTTATACATAGCTTGTAATCAAGCCCCTTTAAATTGGTTTCACCTTAAATCATTTAATATTCTTTATTTAGTCTACCTTTGTTATCTTAAAGTTCAGATGGAAATGAGCAGATAGTATAGGACAGAAATGACTTCAGCCCACTCAATTATTTGAAATTAAACTCTTACTTGAGTTTCAGGAGACAGATGAATAGGAAACAACGGACCACTAGCAAGGCACGCAAATGTGAACTGGAAGTGCTGATTCACTGGACGCAGAATCTGCCAAGGAGGGTGAAAGGAAAAATGCAGCTCCTCTCTGGATAAAATATGAAGGAAATTTTCCAGAGAAGTCTCTTGGCAAACTGATACTTTAAATACATTCAATGAATTGTCTGTTGTAAAGAGAATTTCTTTATCATTCAGACTTTATCACTAACGTTCTCTACCACATCTCTACCATATCGTCCACAGGTGTCCTCTGGGTTCACTTTGAAAAGC